>JAWNMH010000169.1:0-18181 GCA_035044325.1 Drosophila nr. medialis 2 BK-2023a
GCGTACCTGTTCGCACCCATGCACGGATGCTCATATGAGGCTGGGCTTTACATTTCCCGCGAAGTTGTCGCAGCGAAGTTGAGCGAAATAATGACCTGCGCACGCTGCTCGACGCGCGAACCCTGCACAATTTTCTACGCGTCGCAGTCTGGGCGCTGCTGGGACCCAGGCTCTGAGAAATAACCTAATGCATATATACAGTGAGAGACAGCTCAAGTCGACCAGTGTCAAAGAAAAAACGTAATTGCCTGCCATAAGCTAATTATTTATTATTTTTCAGAAATTCCAAAGACCGATGGTAGGTACATATATTAACCACAAAAATTAATATATGGCCCTAATACACTGAGGTTTCCTTACCTTTGTACCCTATTTTTGGTTTACTGCTTATTTCGAGGAGTCTTAAAAAATTAATATATTTTCCGTATAAAATCTAAGTAAGGATGTTAATACTTAGTATTATATCCTTTAGCCTTAACAATTTCACTTAACCTATTATTCATGGAAGATACCAACTTCCTGGTAGCTTCTGGGCTGATTCTGCTCCACTCATCCCGCAGAGCATTTTTGAGGTCTTCTTTGCTGGATGCTGTGCTTCCGGATGTTATTTTCCAAATTCTCAATAACATTTAAATCTGGAGACTGGGCCGGTGGAATTATCATGTGGGGGCAGTTCCTGATGAGCCAGGACTGTACTATCTTGGCCTTATGCTTGGGATCGTTGTCCTGGTTCTCGGCACTTTGGAGTAAATTTTCGTTTAGTATGTTGAAGTACTCATTCTTGTCCATTGTTGTTTCAAAAATCACAAAATTCACGAATCCGGCTGACGAGATACATACCCATACCACGTCACTTCCTCCACCATGCTTTGGGATTCAGGTCAGTATTGGACTGTCGCCACACATAATTCCGTCCATCTGAGTCAAAAATGTTGAATTTGACACCACGTACGGACGGAATAGTTAAATGATTTTTCTTCTTCTTGATTTGGCTCTGCAGACATGCTATGTGCTCACAGTTAACGGATATTAGCTTGGAGGGAAAACGGTACAGTTAATTTACCTAACTAAGAAAGTGGAACGATGGAAACAATTAAAAAGAAAATCGTGATTTTGATATATTTGGTTTTTTTTGTGTATATGTTTTGATTTTCAATAAAAAAAAAAAAAACGGAAAGTTAATATTATTGTTAATTTTTTTTTTTAATTAATAACCAACAATTAAAATAAATAAAATATATAAATTACCGTTCCATTTTTTGCATTAAATATCTTAACTGATTGTTGTTGGGAAGGTGAATTTTGAAGACACTGCAGCCCTGGTTTGGCGATCAGTGCCCATCGATTTGTTGGTTCGATATACAAACATATGTCAAGCCATAAACATATGTTCATTTTGTTTATAAAAGTTGGAATATGCTGGAATACCGCACATATTATTACATTAATAAGGTTTAAGAGTGTTTGAAATGTTTAGTGTGTGTTAAATATTTGTGTCCTTTGCAGTCGCCAATTAAGCGTATGTGTGTCACATGCAAACATATGTGTTATTCAGCTAAAAGAAGTAAAATATTTCTATTAATCTGTCTTGTGTGCGGCCAATCTTTTATTGTTATAAAATAATATACAGCAATAATTTTGTTGTTATTATTTGTATTCCAGATTGCAGTATTATGTGGACTTGGATGAGTGCAACACAGTGTAAGTATATGCAAGAGAAAACTATTTTCTTCTTGGTGTCGAGTATTTATTAATGCTTGCTTCCTTTATTCTATTTTTAGATATATACTGCACATGAATGTGCTGGATGGTCACATATGTGCCCATGCGGATTTTTAAATCATCATTATTTTTAATTATATTTGTTTTATTGCGTAGCTTGCATTTATTGATTGGGAACAACTAAAAATTGATGTGTATAAAAATTATGTTATATTTTTTTGTTCCTTTACTCATGCATGTTTGCTCATTTAACTTTTGGTATATATATATATGAAAATATGAACCCTTTTGACGTTGCTCATGCAGCTGCACAAAAATGGATTATAATTGTTTCGATATTATTATTACGATTGTTTCTTTAATTACATATTTTTAGGACGCTTAGCTGGTTTGGATCCATCCTTGTCTACTGGTGGTGGTATTATGTTCGGAATGGCAAAGACAAGGGCGTCGTAACGAGGAATCGAAATTGGCGCCAGTTCATTCCAGGCATCGCACACCGGATCGTACTCCTCGACATTGTTGAGCACACGATTCCCATCCAATCCGCCAACGGCAATCAAACGATCTCCAAGCAGACCACAACCGATCCTATGGCGGCCGTCTGGCAACAAGCAAAACACTGTCCACTTATCAGTAGCTTGATCATAACGTTCCACGGTTTTTGGGGGATAACCGGTCACCCGGTCATAGCCACCCAAGGCATAGATGTATCCATTTGCAACAGCGACACCAACGTAACCTGCATTGTAATTCATTGGCGCCCGAAGACTTCATTCGTTTGTTTGCGGATCATATCTTTCGACTGAGTGTAGGCCGAATCCGGCAATGGCATAGAGGCGGTTGCCCAACACTGCAACGCCAGGGCGTATACGATTCTCGGACATCGGCGACACATAGCTCCAGGTGCGCGCAATGGGATCATAGCGTTCAACCGTGTTCAGAGGTTGCCCATTAGAGAATCCGCCGACCGCATAGAGGTGTCCATCCAGCATTGCAACGCCTAGGCTATGACGGGCCGTTCCCATTGGATTGAGTGGCACGCAGGCCATCGTGAATAGGTCGAGGCTCTCCACAGAGCACAATGCTTTCCTATCATTGCGGCCGCCTACCAAAATCAGTTTGTGTTGCAAGACAGCGGCGCCAAAGTACTCACGCCCATCGATCGTCTGCTCCCAAGTCGTCCACTTGTTCAGCCGCGGACAGTAGCTCTCAATGGTGGTGACCCACTCGTCATTATTGAAGCCACCCATAACCAGCAATTGGGCGACAGCAGGGTATTTGCGGGGCTTGGTTCGTTCGGTGACAGCAATGAGCGAACGGCGCTCGGGGGACAGTGCATGCCACTTGAAGGCCTCAAACAGCAGTTGGCGGCACTCGTTGCTGGCGCTGCATACCTTCTCCACGTGATCCGCAATGAAGGATGGATCCAACAGAGGCAGACGCACATTGGCGAGCAGCTTGGGCATGTGCTGCTCACGAGTGGGCGCATCGTGGCGCACCCACGACATCATTGAGTGGAAGACATCCTGCTCGGTTGGCACATTGACCTCATCGCTGGACAGCAGCTTGCCCAGCTGATTGGCGTTTAGCTGAAAGAACTCCTCATTGTGGCACACCTCCATAAAGTGCTGGCAGATGTACTCGTGTGCCACTCGCAACAGCTCTGTGCGTCCAAGCTGATCCGCCAAGAATGCGGATCCCAAACAATTGGATGGGCGCAGGTAGCGTGCGAGAAAATTGCAGCATGCCGTCACCACAGGGATCAGCTGCAGCAGGTTGGCGGTGGCCAGCAGCGTCTCGACAGTGTCCTCGTGCAGCTCAATGCTTCCGGTGTAACAGTGCTGGACGAGCAGCTGCAACGCATCGCCACGCACCTCGCCAAGGGTCACTTCGTGCTCCTTGCTCTCGCGCATCTGTCCGGTAAACATTGCCGAAAAATATTCACTCGAAGCTGCGAGCACCAAGCGATGAGCGGACACCCGTTTGCCATCAATGCCAGCGATGAGAACCACATCGCACAGCTGCTTCTCTTCCACAAATTGTTGCATTCGCTTCAATAAGACGTCTGCGTGGCTGCCCACACAGGAATCCCTCGACAAGGACTCCAGCTTATTCTCCGCCATATTCATCGATGTGGACGCTGTCGAGTCTCGATTGCGACTCTCTTCTTGGTGTCCATTTCTGGATGACATTTTATTTGGTTGTTGAAATTCTGTTCTGAAAATACAAATTTATTTGGTATAAGAGATAAGCGAACAAGAAGCTGTTAAGGTTGTCACCTTGTTGGCATTGCGCCGATTCTATTGAATTGAGTCAGAGCGGAGAGTACCGATAAGCGATCGGCCTGGATCATTGTCGATAGATAACAGACCTGAAAATGACAACTTTAGCTTAACAAATATTAAGTAGACTATTTATCATGATTTCTTCAAATATGCGTTAATAAAATGCTAAATAGTCGACAGTCACAAAACTGATCGAAAGTTAAACTCATGATAAGGAAATCGAATCCAATATTTTTCAAATCCACTACAAATCTTTTTCTTAAGCTAAAATTGCCATTTTTTGTTAATTTTTCTAATAATATAATCAATATACCAACGGCCATATGAAATGCTCTTCTTTTTTTTTTATTATGACTTTTGTATGCAATAATTATCTTGCACAGAAAAATTTGAAGAGAGTATGCTGACCAAGGTCATGGACAAAATGCAAGACAACAAAAGTTGCTCATTTCTAACGGGATTCGCCGAAAAGGGAATTGCAAAAAGTGCACTGTACTGTGGCTGCATTTTCGCAAATATTCATAACCCGTTATAACCTACTAGAAAAGATTTATTCATAGATTCACAATCAAAGAAGATAAGTTGGTGGTAACCTTCTCCAAGGATCGGCATATACAAAAAAAGAGCCTATATCTCCCACATATTAAGAGCTACAGTTTTATTTAGTTTTCGAATATTGATTCAGCAAGCAGTGCACTGCTTTCCGCAACTTAGTTCAGCAAAAACAGTGCTTGCGAAACTGTCAACGGACAGGTTAATAAAACGGCACACTTGTAGCGACATGAAATACTTGCCTCAAATTCATGTTTGGCCTTTAATAATAATAAACATCAAATGCTTGCTACACAGTACCAATATTTATGTTAACAATATTATAAATAAGTTAAGCTAATCAAGACGGTAGGGAAATTAAAATTTCCCTCCAGCAGTGCGCTGCTTGCATGGACTTCACAATGTAGCCAAAACTGTTGCAGAAGTGCTGACCAATGAATGCCAAACTGTACATCTTGACTTTTCATCTGGGAATGTTTTTAATTTAAATTATTTTTCAAATACTAAACGTAGTTAAATATAACCATCATTTCTAGTTTTGAAAAATATTTAGACCCAGGGAAAGCTGAGTAAACTTTACTATTATTCCACTACATATGTAATGATGAATTTAAATAATAATTGAATAATAATGGATATTTATAAATCACACATTTAGAGACTCTAATTTGTGCATTGTTAATAATTAATGTTTAATGTTTACTTATCATCAGTAATAAATGCAATCTTTCACCTTCGATATCATTCTAGTTATGAAACAGCTTCAACTGTCGACTGTCTAATTTACCTTGCAGTATTTCAAATCTTTTCGACACGCTTATCCCGGTTTTTCACGGAATATAACAAATTGTGTTTTTGAGATAGACTTCCACATCAGTTGCAAAGATGATGTGGTTCAGAATATTACGATCTCTACTGAATATAAATATACTTTCCTTAGTTACTCTCGTACAGAGTCAATCTAATGAAAGTATTCCTGAGAGGAGAGGAGTTACACAACATCCATGAGCGATAAATTAGAGCTGTTCAAACTCAACGTTGAACTCATCGAGAACCTCAACAATTATGTGAAGCAAATGCAGCAGAAGATTGACAAACTGAGCAGGTGATTGAAGATCGGATTTACAATATAATTTGTAAACTAATTTCAAATCTGATCTCAACTCACGCAGACTGAGTCAGCAGCTGGCAAAGCCACTGAAATCTGCCGTGGGCCATGAGGAAGAATTCCTCTCAAATCCACTCAACATTTATTCACTCATCCGTCATATGTCCAAAGACTGGACACAACTGGAAAGCTTCATGCAACAGCCTGTTGCCCAAGGTAAATATTGAAATTTAAAATGAAATATTTTCTGAGCTTATAAGGAACTATATCCCGTTAACCCGTTGATCTCCCAGCACAAATGGATTATATAAAGGAGAGACGCTCGCAGTTGCCGCAGCTGGAGGATCTGGAGGAGGCAACGACAGCCATGCGTCGCATACAGATAACCTTTAGACTAGATCCAATGGAAATGGCCAGTGGTTGGCTGGATGGCACACAATACGAGTGGGTATTCAAACGAATGAATGAATGAATGATTGAATGAATGAATATGAATATTATTCAAATCGCTTACACATAGTGCAAGGCTTTCGTATCTCGACTGCTTTGAGCTGGGCAAACACTCTTTCCATGTGGATGATATGGGGAATGCAACTAAATGGCTATTAACGGCAAGTCAGTTGATTGACAATGAATCCCCCAATGAATCTGAATCTGAATCTGATCTGAACGATATACTGAATGTAACAAGCAGTGATATAGCCTGGTATTTAGCCAGCTCACTGGCAGCAGACGGTAAGCCAACAAAAAATCGCAATAAATTTTGGTAAATCAGGGAAGAAGAAGATATTTATATATGTTGAGGAGAAGATATTTAGAAGATATTGTGCTGTAAATTCCTATTAAAAATTCGTACATTTAGGCAAATTGAATGAGGCAGAAGATGTTTTGTTAAAGTTAGATGAACCCAAACTAAATTCTGGAAATAAAGAGTTGCTTGCCGAATTTATGAAATATGAGAAACCAGAATATCCGTACGATTCAGAAATGCAAGAGGCAGATGAAAAATACACTCAACTCTGTGGCGCCTCGCACAAGCCAAAACCAAGTCGACTATTTTGCAACTACAAAATGGAAATGTTATCCATGGATCCATATGTGGTTGTCTTTCACGAGGCAATCTACGATTCCGAAATTGACGAACTGAGGCGATTATGTGAATCAGAGCTAAGTCGCACAGAAGTCGAGAAACTGGGTAGAAACAAATCAATCCGCTCCTCACGCGGTGTTTGGATATTTGACTTGGTTCTCAGCAGGCAACAATTGGAGTTGCTGGAGCGGATTAGGAGACGAATCGCTGACATGTCCGGATTGCTCATCAATTTTGACAGCCACGAATTGCAGTACTTGGAGTATGTTTTTGGTGGGCATTACTATCCCCATTGGGATTATCAAGGCATACCCCATCTAGAGGATCGCATGGCCACAATTCTATTCTATGTAAGTGGGGATAAAACTGAATCTGATTTTAATCCAACTAAATCCCAACTTGGCCTTTCAACTTAATGATGTGTTCAGAGGTGGCGCCACAATCTTTCCCGATCTAGAGCTTTTGGTGCAGACGGAGCGGGGCAAGGTGCTCCACTGGTACAACATGGACCCAGGCACCCACGCCTTTGAGAAGAGATCCTTGCATGGTGCTTGTCCAGTTATCATGGATAAAAAGGAAGGTACTTCATTCAATTACTTTCTACACTCAGAAAAAAATTTGTTAAATTAAGAACGGATTTTTTTTATTTATAGTTTAAATATTCTAAAGAAAATGTAAGCTGATATTTTTGTCCTTACAGTTATATCGCATTGGATACTCGATTGGGATCAAATGTTTATAAGGCCGTGCCTTGCATGATTATGATCTTAATTAAATTAATTAATTAATTAAATTTCAGTGTAAATCTTTTGAACATACCAGCTTAATTTAAATTTAGAACTAAAACTCGTAAGATAACATTTTTGGAGGTAGGAGATATTCATATCCGATACTATTGAGAGCAATTAATCGAGTCAATAGCGATATCCGCAATGTACCGATATCTGATCGGCATCGAACTTTCAGTCGCCGCATATTCAGATCTTTGAAGGACATCGCAAACAACCTACGAACCAAATTTGTGATTGTAGGAGATATGTGGCTTTACCGATTTGCAAAAATCGATTCTATCTTATTTCTACCCCCCTAGTTGACGTAGCACTCCAATTATTACACTTTGTCAGTATATGATACCATTTTTCACACACCATAAGAAAGGAGGAGGGTTTCTGACGAACACTCTTTCTCTGATCTGACATGTATATTGAATTTGAGCTTTCTTTAAGCATCCCAGTACCGGACAACTTCTTAAATCAGAAGAAGGAGAACTGGGAAAAATAAAAGAAATGAAACAATCGAATCTTTTCGGAACATCCCCCGATAGTCCCAGACTCAAAAGAACATCTCTGTGATCTTACAATAGCATGCGATAATGCTTTTAAGGTAGTCTGCCTATTAACAGGTCTATGCCTAAAAATTAATTCCTATGGACCATGATGGACCCCTCAACTAAGCGCTCTTGTAGGTGTCACTTCAGGCTGAGACAAATTCTATCCAAAACAACTCTCACACTAGGTTATCTGGATAGAGATGACAACTGATGGTCCGACTCCAGTGAAGAATCGTTGGATACCCTCGTAAATACGCAATTCCCAGGCTGCTCCGAGCTACCTATTTATTATGGGCGACTACAACCTCTGGATATAGACGAACGGTGTGGGGCTGGCTGCTTGTTCAATTTGCTTTTGATAATGTTTCGTATTCCTTCTCGACTTTTCCCATGCAGACTTGATTATTCATTCGGGTTTCGAATTGACTGAGCTTATCAGGCACGGAGATAAAATCAGATAATGCCAAAAGAAGATTCGCTCTGAGTTCGTGTGAAACTCGATTCGCTGTCGGAATTGGAAATGAAGAAGCTCTTCTGACACCACGATCGGACGGAATAGTTAAATGTTTTTTTCTTCTTCTTGATTTGGCTCTGTAGACATGCTATGTGCTCACAATTAACGGATATTAGCTTGGAGGGAAAACGGTACAGTTAATTTATCTTACTAAGAAAGTGGAACGATGGAAACCATGAAAAAGAAAATCGTGATTTCGATATATCGTTGTTTTTCGCATATATGTTTTGATTTTCTTTAAAAAAAAAAAACGGAAAGTTAATATTATTGTTAATTTTTTTTTTTAATTAATAACCAACAATTAAAATAAATAAAATATATAAATTACCGTTCCATTTTTTGCATTAAATATCTTAACTGATTGTTGTTGGGACGGTGAATTTTGAAGACACTGCAGCCCTGGTTTGGCGATCAGTGCCCATCGATTTGTTGGTTCGATATGCAAACATATGTTAAGCCATAAACATATGTTCATTTTGTTTATAAAAGTTGGAGTATGCTGGACTACCGCACATATTATTACATTAATAAGGTTTAAGAGTGTTTGAAATGTTTAGTGTGTGTTAAATATTTGTGTCCTTTGCAGTCGCCAATTAAGCGTATGTGTTTTACATGCAAACATATGTTTTATTCAGCTAAAAGAAGTAAAATATTTCTATTAATCTGTCTTGTGTGCGGCCAATCTTTTATTGTTATAAAATAATATACAGCAATAATTTTGTTGTTATTATTTGTATTCCAGATTGCAGTATTATGTGGACTTGGATGAGTGCAACACAGTGTAAGTATATGCAAGAGAAAACTATTTTCTTCTTGGTGTCGAGTATTTATTAATGCTTGCTTCCTTTATTCTATTTTTAGATATATACTGCACATGAATGTGCTGGATGGTCACATATGTGCCCATGCGGATTTTTAAATATTTATCATTATTTTTAAATTATATTTGTTTTATTGCATATCTCGCATATATTGATTGGGAACAACTAAAAATTGATGTGTATAAAAATTATGTTATATTTTTTTGTTCCTTTACTCATGCATTGGAGCATTGGAATGTTCGCTCATATAACTTATGGTATATATATATATGCAAATATAAAAAAATGGATTGTAATTGTTTCGATATCATTATTACGATAGTTTTTTAAATCACATATTTATAAAACGCTTAATCTGGTTTGGATCCATTATTGGCTGCTGGTGGTGGCATTATGTTCGAAATGGCAACGACAAGGGCGTGGTATCGAGGAATCGAAATTGGCGCCAGTTCATTCCATGCATTGCGCGCCGGATCGTTCTCATCGACATTGTTGAGCACACGATTCCCATCCAATCCGCCAACGGCAATCAAACGATCTCCGAGCATACCACAACCGATCCTATGGCGGCCGTCTGGCAAAGAGCAAAACACTGTCCACTTATCAGTAGCTGGATCATAACGTTCCACGGTTTTTGTGGGATAAGCGGTCACCCTGTCATAGCCACCCAAGGCATAGATGTATCCATTTGCAACAGCGACACCAACGTAACCTTTATTGTAATTCATTGGCGCCCGAAGACTCCATTCGTTTGTTTGCGGATCATAGCTTTCGACTGAGTGTAGGCCAAGTCCGCCAATGGCATAGAGGCGGTCGCCCAGCACTGCAACACCAGGGCGGTCACGATTCTCGGACATCGGCGACACATAGCTCCAGGTGCGCGCAATGGGATCATAGCGTTCAACCGTGTTCAGAGGTTGCCCATTAGAGAATCCGCCCACAGCATAGAGGTGTCCATCCAGCATTGCAACGCCTAGGCTATGACGGGCCGTTCCCATTGGATTGAGTGGCACGCAGGCCATCGTGAATAGGTCGAGGCTATCCACAGAGCACAATGCTTTCCTATCATTGCGTCCGCCTACCAAAATCAGTTTGTTCTGCAAGACAGCGGCGCCAAAGTCCTCACGCCCATCGATCGATTGCTCCCAAGTCGTCCACTTGTTCAGCCGCGGACAGTAGCTCTCAATGGTGGTGACCCACTCGTCATTATTGAAGCCACCCATAACCAGCAATTGGGCGACAGCAGGGTATTTGCGGGGCTTGGTTCGTTCGGTGGCAGAAATGAGCGAACGGCGCTCGGGGAACAGTGCATGCCATTTGAAGGCCTCAAACAGCAGTTGGCGGCACTCGATGCTGGCGCTGCATACCTTCTCCACGTGATCCGCAATGAAGGATGGATCCAACAGAGGCAGACGCACCTTGGCGAGCAGCTCGGGCATGTGCTGCTCTCGAGTGGGCGCATCGTGGCGCACCCACGACATCATCGAGTGGAAGACATCCTGCTCGGTTGGCACATTGACCTCATCGCTGGACAGCAGCTTGCCCAGCTGATTGGCGTTTAGCTGAAAGAAGTCCTCATTGTGGCACACCTCCATAAAGTGCTGGCAGATGTACTCCTGTGCCACTCGCAGCAGCTCTGTGCAGCTCTCCTCCTCCGCCAAGAATATGAATCTCAAACAATTGGATGGGCGCAGGTGGCGTGCGAGAAAATTGCAGCATTCCGTCACCACAGGGATCAGCTGCAGCAGGTTGGCGGTGGCCAGCAGCGTCTCGACAGTGTCCTCATGCAGCTCAATGCTTCCGGTGTAACAGTGCTGGACGAGCAGCTGCAACGCATCCCCACGCACCTCGCCAAGGGTCACCTCGTGCTCCTTGCTCTCGCGCATCTGTCCGATAAACATTGTCGAAAAATATTCACTCGAAGCTGCGAGCACCAAGCGATGAGCGGACACCCGTTTGCCATCAATGCCAGCGATGAGAACCACATCGCACAGCTGCTTCTCTTCCACAAATTGTTGCATTCGCTTCAATAATTCGTCTGCATGGCTGCCCACACTGGAATCCCTCGACAAAGACAAAGACTCCAGCTTATTCTCCACCATATTCATCGATGTGGACGCTGTCGAGTCACGACTGCGACTCTCTTCTTGGTGTCCATTTACGGATGACATTTTATTTGGTTGGTGAATTCTTTTTTAAAAATACAATTTTATTTTTAACAAGAAGCTGGCATTGTGCCGATACTATTGAGCGCAATTAATCGAGTCAGTAACGAAATGAGTATCGATAAGTGATCGTCATGCATCATTCTATTGCAGCACTAAATGTCGGTAGATAACGGACCTGAAAATGACAACTTCAGCTTATCAAATATTAAGTAGACTATTTATCATGATTTCTTCAAATATGCATTAATAAAATGCTAAATAGTCGACAGTCACAAAACTGATCGAAAGTTAAACTCATGATAAGGAAATCGAATCCAATATTTTTCAAATCCACTACAAATCTTTTTCTTAAGCTAAAATTGCCATTTTTTGTTAATTTTTCTAATATACCATTCAATATACCAACGGCCATATGAAATGCTCTTCTTTTTTTTTTATTATGACTTTTGTATGCAATAATTATCTTCCACAGAAAATTTTCAACAGAGTATGTTGACCAAGGTCATGGACAAAACGCAAAACAACAAAAGTTGCTCATTTCTAACGGGATCGGCCCAAAAGGGAATTGCAAAAAGTGAACTGTACTGTGGCCGCATTTTCGCAAATATTCAAAACCCGTTATAACCTACTAGAAAAGATTCATTCATAGATTCACAATCAAAGAAGATAAGTTGGTGGTAACCTTCTCCAAGGATCGGCATATACAAAAAAAGAGCCTATATCTCCCACATTTAAAAGACTGTCGACTGTCTAATTTACCTTGCAGTATTTCAAATCTTTTCGACACGCTTTTCACGGTTTTTCACGGAATATAACAAATTGTGTTTTTGAGATAGACTTCCACATCAGTTGCAAAGATGATGTGGTTCAGAATATTACGATGTGTACTGAATATATATATACTTTCAGCATTAATTACTCTCGTACAGAGTCAATCTCCTGAGAGAAGTTACACAACATCCATGAGCGATAAATTAGAGCAGTTCAAACTCAACGTTGAACTCATCGAGAACCTCAACAATTATGTGAAGCAAATGCAGCAGAAGATTGACAAACTGAGCAGGTGATTGAAGATCGGATTTACAACATAATTTGTAAACTAATTTCAAATCTGATCTCAACTCACGCAGACTGAGTCAGCAGCTGGCAAAGCCACTGAAATCTGCCGTGGGCCGTGAGGAAGAATTCCTCTCAAATCCACTCCACATTTATTCACTCATCCGTCATATGTCCAAAGACTGGACACAACTGGATAGCTTCATGCAACAGCCTGTTGCCCAAGGTAAATATTGAAATTTAAAATGAAATATTTTCTGAGCTTATAAGGAACTATATCCCGTTAACCCGTTGATCTCCCAGCACAAATGGATTATACAAAGGAGAGACGCTCGCAGTTGCCGCAGCTGGAGGATCTGGAGGAGGCAACGACAGCCATGCATCGCATACAGATAACCTTTAGACTAGATCCAATGGAAATGGCCAGTGGTTGGCTGGATGGCACACAATACGAGTGGGTATTCAAACGAATGAATGAATGATTGAATGAATGAATATGAATATTATTCAAATCGCTCACACATAGTGCAAGGCTTTCGTATCTCGACTGCTTTGAGCTGGGCAAACACTCTTTCCATGTGGATGATATGGGGAATGCAACTAAATGGCTATTAACGGCAAGTCAGTTGATTGACAATGAATCCCCCAATGAATCTGAATCTGAATCTGAATCTGATCTGAACGATATACTGAATGTAACAAGCAGTGATATAGCCTGGTATTTAGCCAGCTCACTGGCAGCAGACGGTAAGCCAACAAAAAATCGCAATAAATTTTGGTAAATCAGGGAAGAAGAAGATATTTATATATGTTGAGAAGATATATAGAAGATATTGTGCTGTAAATTCCTATTAAAAATTCGTACATTTAGGCAAATTGAATGAAGCAGAAGATGTTTTGTTAAAGTTAAATGAACCCAAACTGAATTCTCGAAATAAAGAGTTGCTTGCCGAATTTATGAAATATGAGAAACCAGAATATCCGTACGATTCAGAAATGCAAGAGGCAGATGAAAAATACACTCAACTCTGTGGCGCCTCGCACAAGCCAAAACCAAGTCGACTATTTTGCAACTACAAAATGGATTTGTCGCCATTTTTGCGACTGGCACCGTTCAAAATGGAAATGTTATCCATGGATCCATATGTGGTTGTCTTTCACGAGGCGATCTACGATTCCGAAATTGACGAACTGAGGCGATTATGTGAATCAGAGCTAAGTCGCACAGAAGTCGAGAAACTGGGTAGAAACAAATCAATCCGCTCCTCACGCGGTGTTTGGATATTTGACTTGGTTCTCAGCAGGCAACAATTGGAGTTGCTGGAGCGGATTAGGAGACGAATCGCTGACATGTCCGGATTGCTCATCAATTTTGACAGCCACGAATTGCAGTACTTGGAGTATGTTTTTGGTGGGCATTACTATCCCCATTGGGATTATCAAGGCATACCCCATCTAGAGGATCGCATGGCCACAATTCTATTCTATGTAAGTGGGGATAAAACTGAATCTGATTTTAATCCAACTAAATCCGTTGCCCTTTCAGCTTAATGATGTGGCCAGAGGTGGCGCCACAATCTTTCCCGATCTTGAGCTTTTGGTGCAGCCGGAGCGGGGCAAGGTGCTCCACTGGTACAACATGGACCCAGGCACCCACTCCTTTGAGAAGAGATCCTTGCATGGTGCTTGTCCAGTTATCATGGATAAAAAGGAAGGTACTTCATTCAATTACTTGCAACACTCACAAAAAAATTTGTTAAATTAAGAACGGATTTTTTTTAAATTATAGTTTAAGTATTCGAAAGAAAATGTAAGCTGATATTTTTATCCTTTCAGTTATATCGCATTGGATACTCGATTGGGATCAAATGTTTATAAGGCCGTGCCTTGCATGATTATGATCTTAATTAAATTAATTAATAAATTAAATTTCAGCGTAAATCTCATAAACATAACAGCTTAATTTAAATATATAACTAAAACTCGTAGATAACATTTTTGGAGGTAGGAGATATTCATATCCGATACTATTGAGAGCAACTAATCGAGTCATTAGCGATATCCGCAGTGTATCGATATCTGATCGGCATCGAACTTTCACTCGCCGCATATTTCGATCTTTGAAGGACATCGCCAACAACCTACGAACCAAATTTTGTGATTGTGGGAGATATGTGGCTTTACCGATTTGCAACTATCGTTCTTATCGCTTTCTAGCCCCTAGTTGACGTAGCACTCCAATTATTACACTTTGTCAGTATATGATACCATTTTCACACATCATTAGCGATCAATTAAAAGGGTGGACGGTTTCTGACGAACACTCTTCCTCTTAAGGGTTTACATTAATAACCAAAAATATAAATATATAAAAATAACATTCAATTTTTTGCATTAAATATCTTAACTGATTGTTGTGGGGACGGTGAATTTTGAAGACACTGCAGCCCTGGTTTGGCGATCAGTGCCCATCGATTTGTTGTTTCGATATACAAACATATGTTAAGCCATAAACATATGTTCATTTTGTTTATAAAAGTTGGAATATGCTGGACTACCGCATATATTATTACACTAATAAGGTTTAAGAGTGTTTGAAATGTTTAGTGTGTGTTAAATATTTGTGTCCTTTACAGTCGCCAATTAAGCGTATGTGTTTTACATGCATACATATGTTTTATTAAGTTAAAAGAAGTAAAATATTTATATTATTAATATTCTATTGTTATTATTTGCCGTATTATGTGGACTTGGATGAGTGCAACACAGTGTAAGTATATGCAAGAGAAAACTATTTTCTTTTTGGTGTCGAACATTTATTAATGCTTGCTTCCCTTATTCTATTTTTAGATATATACTGCACATGAATGTGCTGGATGGTCACATATGTGCCCATGCGGACTTTTAAATATTTATCATTATTTTTAAATTATATTTGTTTTATTGCGTAGCTTGCATTTATTAATTGCGAACAACTTGATGTGTATAAAAATTATGTTATATTATTTTGTTCCTATACTCGTGCATTGGAGCATTGGAATGTTCGCTCATATAACTTAAGATGTATATGTGAATGTATAAGGATGTACATAAGACACTGGACAGTGATGGAAAATATGAGCCACACTGTGTGCCAGTAGTGAAACTGAATACACCCTTTCTTCTGATTCAGCTATCCTTCAGTCTCCTGGAACACTCTACTAGTACTAGTACTAGCTTTAAGAGAATCACTGAATTGCCCAAAGAGGTCTGAAGTTATTCCAATCAATGTTGAATAAACTGCTCCGCAATGGCCAGTGAGTATCCTTCCAGCCTTATAATGACATCGCTACACTGGGAAGCCACTTTCCACCTAGTCTATCATACAGAACATATGACCCACCTGAGCTGGCTAGAGAACCACCTGAGCTAAGCTCACTCACACGAGTGCCACAGATGGAGTCAGATCCCACAAGGTTATGCAACGGATCTAGCGTGTCCTATGTGTGTCAGCAACCATCTAACCTAACCTAACCTAATCCAACTACAAATAATAATATATTAAGGCTCAGTGCAGGGTATCCGTCATTCTATCACAGCTTCTGCTAGAAACGTGTTATTATTATTATATCATTAATATTATATTATTATTATTTCGATTGTTTCTTTAATTACATATTTGTGGGACGCTTAAGCTGGTTTGGATCCATCCTTGGCTGCTGGTGGTATTATGTTCGGTATGCCAAAGACAAGGGCTTTGGAACGAGGACTCGAAATTGGCGCCAGTTCATTCCAGACATTGCGCACCAGATCGTACTCATCGACACTGTTGAGCCCACGATTCCCATCCAATCCGCCAACGGCAATCAATCGATCTCCAAGCAGACCACAACCGATCTTAAGGCGGCCGTCTGGCAACGAGCAAAACACTGTCCACTTATCAGTAGCTGGATCATAACGTTCCACGGTTTTTGTCGGATAAGCGGTCACCCTGTCATAGCCACCCAAGGCATAGATGTATCCATTTGCAACAGCGACACCAACGTAACCTTCATTGTGATTCATTGGCGCCCGAAGACTCCATTCGTTTGTTTGCGGATCATAGCTTTCGACTGAGTGATTCCCCCATCCGCCAATGGCATAGAGGCGGTTGCCCAACACCGCAACACCAGGGCGCTCACGCTTCTCGGACATCGGCGACACATAGCTCCAGGTGCGCGCAATGGGATCATAGCGTTCAACCGTGTTCAATGGTCGCCCATCAGAGCCTCCGCCGACCGCATAGAGGTGTCCATCCAGCACTGCAACGCCTGGGTTCACACGAGCCGTTCCCATTGGATTGAGTGGCACGCAGGCCATCGTGTATAGGTCGAGGCTATCCACAGTGCGCGATTCTCTCCCATCAACAAATCCGCCTACCAAAATCAGTTTGTTCTGCAAGACAGCGGCGCCAAAGTCCTCACGCCCATCGATCGTGTGCTCCCAAGTCGTCCACTTGTTCAGCCGCGGACAGTAGCTCTCAATGGTGGTGACCCAGTCGTTATTATTGAAGCCACCCATAACCAGCAATTGGGCGACAGCAGTGTATTTGCGGTGCTTGGTTTGTTCACTGGCAGCAATGAGCGAACGGCACTCGGGGGACAGTGCATGCCACTTGAAGGCCTCAAACAGCAGTTGGTGGCACTCGTTGCTGGCTCTGCACACCTTCTCCACGTGAGCCACAATGAAGGATGGATCCAACAGGGGCAGACGCACCTTGGCGAGCAGCTCAGGTATGTGCTGCTCACGAGTGGGCGCATCGTGGCGCACCCACGACATCATTGTGTGGAAGACATCCTGCTCGGTTGGCACAGTGAGCTCATCGCTGGACAGCAGCTTGCCCAGCTGATTGGCGTTTAGCTGAAAGAACTCCTCATTGTGGCACACCTCCATAAAATGCAGGCAGATGTACTCCTGTGCCACTCGCAGCAGCTCTGTGCAGCTCTGCTTCTCCGCCAAGTATGCGAATCCCAAACAATTGGATGGGTGCAGCTGGCGTGCGAGAAAATTGCAGCATGCCGTCACCACAGGGATCAGCTGCAGCAGGTTGGCGGTAGCCAGCAGTGTCTCGACAGTGTCCTCGTGCAGCTCAATGCTTCCGGTGTAACAGTGCTGGACGAGCAGCTGCAACGCATCGCCACGCACCTCGCCAAGGGTCACCTTGTGCTCCTTGCTCTCACGCATCTGTCCGGTAAACATTGCCGAAAAATATTCACTCGAGGCTGCGAGCACCAAGCGATGAGCGGACACCCGTTTGCCATCAATGCCAGCGATGAGAACCACATCGCACAGCTGCTTCTCCTCCACAAATTGTTGCATTCGCTTCAATAAGGCGTCTGCATGGCTGCCCACACTGGAATCCCTCGACAAAGACAAAGACTCCAGCTTGTTCTCCGCCATATTCATCGATGTGGACGCTGTCGAGTCTCCACTGCGACTCTCTTCTTGGTGTCCATTTACTGGATGACATTTTATTTGGTTGTTGAAATTCTGTTCTGAAAATACAAATTTATT
>JAWNMH010000192.1:0-15234 GCA_035044325.1 Drosophila nr. medialis 2 BK-2023a
CATAGCCTTATCGCTTTCCGCTCTCAATCGTGGAACAACACTGAGAAAACTAATAGTTATAGTTTCAAATAAATCAAGTTACACTTTGGAACTTACCTTTTCAGTGTATTCAACTTTCTCTCCAGCTCATCCGCATAGCCGTTGAGGTTCTCAATGAGTTTGGCCTCCAGCAGGAGCAGCTTCACCATTCCCGAGACTGATGTCGAGTGACTTTCCTCCAACGTTTTATTTCCATTTGTTAAGATTATGGCAATGGCAAAGGCAATCCAGAAAAATATCCATTTGAGTGAATCCATTTCGTGTCACGTTTTCAAACTGTTCAAAACTGACAACTCCAACAATGTTACTATAGTTCCTAACTGACCTTATTCTGGAGTATATTCTCAAATTAAGTTTGGATTTGAGAAAAAGAAAAGACTTTTGAATTGATGTGCTGTATTGCGTATGGGAATTGGGCAAATTGATTGCAATTTTATTTAGAATTTTTCACATTTCTCATACTTCCAAAGTTAATCATGACCGGTGAGCGTCCGTGCCTCCAAACCCAACCGTGTCCTCCATGTCCCCAAGATGCTCCTACCGTTGTAGACTCAGTTGTATAATTAACTGTTGTAGGGTAATCGGTTGTAGTGGCAACGGTAGTCGTAATCCTGCCCTTCGGTGGACTTTACCAAGCAAATGGCTAAGACGGCACTGCTTAGGATCAACGTTGCGATTCTCATTGCGATGTTTGTGTAATTCTTCTGAATGCTGATCTCTGTTTGGAGACTGAGAGCCATTTATACCAATTCCAATTTGAGTTCTGTTTACCCAACTATCGCAGCTGGTGCTCAAATCATTTGCTTGAATTGTTTACTCTTTCTGGTTAACCTTGTATTTTCTGCACGAATAATCTATGTGGATTTTTGCACAACTGTTTTCCAGAATTTGTTGCGCAACTGAATATACCCGAATAAAAAACGAAATTTCTTTTATTTAATTGTTTGCTCATACTTGTTTCTTTTCTGTTTTTGCTGTGTCAACTGAAATTGCATTATATATTTGGCAATATTTGTAAAAGGTGGCTTATATATTCAGTCTGAATAAAAAACATGTCACAAATATTATAAATGTTTTCAAAAAATAATACGATTAAGTTGAAATTCAAGTCACCAATTAAATGTTAGATATTTGGAAGTGGAAAATAGAATATAAAATGAATACGGAATTAAATTATTATAATATATATTCGAAAGTGTCTTCTTATATTTATCTCAGTCATGGATTTATCTGGTTTTAAAAAGAGTGCATTGTAATTATAATAAATATTTGTACCCTTGCCAAAGGGGATCTCTCTATTTAATAGTTTTCTGATATGATATTCAACTTAAAGGAAATAGTGCTCTTCAGTGCTCTTGTCTAACTTACTAGACTTCATTTACTGTTATGCCTAAGGTTATGCTTGGGTTTTTCGTATACCAAGCCGAGCTTTTGCCGACGCCCTCTGTGAGACGAAGTAGTACAGTGTCGAGCGAGTATTGGTTTTGCAAGTCCCATCGCCTTGGGCGCATTTAAATAAGTTAAAATATTATCGACCAACAGAAAGTCCTCTGTGGACAAGTGAAATATATTTTTAAATTTAATTGAACAATCATCCATTTACCCAAAAGGGCAATCATATGTCCCTCCTACACAAGATCTCTTGGATGTGGAGAATATACAAGTCAGTGCATCAGATCCACAATTTTGCTCAGCAAGAATGCTTCGATTTTAAAGTGTGTTAATATGCAGAAAAGCTGTGTAAAATTGCACGAGCAAATCTAAAGCTCTCTTAAAGTTCGCATGAGAGAGCTTTCGCTCAACTTTAATCGCACATACAACGAGCGGAAGCTCATTGCTCTCTTTAAAGATCTGCGCGATGAAGCTGAGCGGGCTTTCAATGCAGGCACAAGGCACGATCTGAAAGGATGCCAACACTTTGATTTGGAAGTCGCTGTCAACCAGCCAATAAATGAAAATGAAAAACTTGATTAAATAAAAGGTAATAAATAATTAAAAACAATATTTATATTTAAGTACTCAAAAAAAGTAAAAATAATAAAATAATTTGTACATAAACAAATAAGAATCTAATAAATGATGAAAAATTAACTAAATAAATGAATAATTTTGTGTTGCACTAATACTCCATACGTTAAGTTACAAGATTTTTTATTTCATTTTAAAATCTATCTTGTGAGGAGCCATATAGCTTTAACGTATGCTAGACCGCTGAGTGCAGCGATCGCAATAGGAGCCCGCTGACCTAATTCCCATCAAATAGTGCAAACTCAGCAGTGAAGCAACCGCTGAGGGCAACGATCGCAATATGTGAGTGATCGCTGACATAATAATGCGGCGACCGGACCTATAAAAGGGTCGTCGCAGATACGGAAGTCAAGCAGTGCAAAGGCGACGAGCAGAGGCAATACGTCGACCGGTGAAATCGTAACAGGACGATTCACCAGCAAGGAGCTTCGAACGAGCGAAGTCAGTCAGAGAAGGACTGATCGCCACCTAGTTGGTACATGGAACGGATGGATATGAAGGGGATATCCATATGGCAGTTAAAATCGTACCGTAGTAATAAGTGAAGCCAAATAAAACCATTAGTTAATATATATATGAAGGACACGTGTTATTAATTATCGCAGCGCAATCAAATATAAATTTGTTGCTCGAACCCACAGCTCGACTGAGTTTTAGCCCAGCTAAAACTAAACGAACTAAAAAGGTTCGTTACAATCTATAAAAAAAGATATAATCAAATATGGGATTACAAAATATTAAAATTTAAAATAGTTAAGACGAAACTGAATTTATTATTTTAGAAAGCTTAAGTTATCGAAATTGTTCAGCAACATTTGTTTTCCGAAAATGAATCAGGAATTCGAAAAATGGAAAATTGCTTAAATATTATTGATAATAATTTAATAAATATTAAATTTAACAGTAAGTATTTAAATATTAACATTATCGTCTGCCTATGTGAATATATATAATCATTTTAATAAATTATACTTGTAAATCAGTGGGCTGCGTACATTTTACATCACGCCAGCAATTTACAATTTGCAGCTATGAGGAAAACACTGGTGTTACACAAATAACTTTCTCATTCTGCGTTCCCTTGAGCAGTCCTTTGACCATGTCCACAGTTGTCAAGTTGTACACATCATGTGCTCATTTATAAAAGTGGCATGCGAACGACCCACGGGTGTCTCCATGAATATCTTCCTGTCTGTCCAATCCCCCTGCATGCAACGTATTAGTGAAAAGGCACTCAGAGGATTCGAAACATAATCTTCCATTTGAGACATGGCCTTATCGCTTTCCGCTTGCAATCGTGGAACACTGAGAAAACTAATAGTTATAGTTTCAAATAAATCAAGTTAGTCTTTGGAACTTACCTTTTCAGTGTATTCAACTTTCTCTCCAGCTCATCCGCATAGCCGTTGAGGTTCTCATGAGTTTGGCCTCCAGCGGGAGCAGCTTCACCATTCCCGAGACTGATGTTGAGTGACGTTCCTCCAACATTTTATTTCCATTTGTTAAGATTATGGCAATGGCAAAGGCAATCCAGAAAAATATCCATTTGAGTGAATCCATTCCGTGTCACGTTTTCAAACTGTTCAAAACTGACAACTCCAACAATGTTACTGTAGTTCCTAACTGACCTTATTCTAGAGTATATTCTCAAATTAAGTTTGGATTTGAGAAAAAGAAAAGACTCTTGAATTGATGTGCTGTATTGCGTATGGGAATTGGGCAAATTGATGGCAATTTTATTTAGAATTTTTCACATTTCTCATACTTCCAAAGGTAGTGAAGATCGGATGAGCCTCTGTGCCTTCCAACCCTGACTGGGGCTGTAGATGTACCTGGGCTCGATGGCGCGTCTGGTTCACTCGGTATGGGCACGACGGGGCTTGAGTAATCGGGTATGGGCCAGTCGGGCCTGTCCCTGAGCTAGTCGGTGGTTGAGTAGTCACTGGTGGACCAGTCGGGTATGCGCCAGCCGGGGTCTGCCCTTCGGTGGACTTTACCAAGCAAATGGCTAAGACGGCACAGCTTAGGATCAACGTTGGGATTCTCATTGCGATGTTTGTGGAATGCTTCTGAATGCTGATCTCTGTGTGGAGACCTATTTATATCAATCCAATTTGGGGTTTGTTTACCCAGCTATCGCAGCTGTGTCAATCATATAGTTCGCATTGTGTGATATTCTTAATCAACTTATTATTTTCTGCACGAGTACACAATGTGGTTCTTTGCACAACTGTTTTCAGTATATTTTTGGTAACTAACTAACTTAGACGTAGACTGCAAATACCAGTAAAATAATAATTCATTTTACGTACGTACTTTCTTCTCAACAATAATCAAAATGTTTTGTTTACTTGTTTGCTCACAGTTGGTAGTATTTAATTTGCTGTTTTGCTTGTATTAACTTGAATTGACTTTGGAGCTATGAAGTTAACATACATATTTCGCATAAATAAACAAGTAAGTCAAAAGCCGCAATACTTTTGAGAAAAACAAAAATTATAATTGAAATTAAATTAAATTTGATACTTGAATTTTATCCAATACAGGCATTCCATGTGTCGGAGAATATTTGCTCTGTAGTAATAAATATAGAGTACGGCAAGTCTGTATCTGATCTATCAATCAGCAGAATTCAACTTTGCAATTCTACATATAGTTCTTGATTCCGATTAACAGAGTTGTTGAAAATAACTGTTTTATGGAGGTATATGTTACAAATAATAAGCCAAAATGCACATACATAGAACAGCATCGTTGCAATGCGATTGCCAGCTCCTTCTAAGTCGAGATGGAGGCGTAATATTTGAATAATGACTCCACTGATCTCAACTGAAAACTTACTGTCCCATCGAAGTAATCGAAATGAAGATCGTAGTGTCCACCCAGGCCGTAGTTCATAATGTTGAATGCCTCTGAGCCCTGCATGCTTAACTCAGTCATGTTCACAACTCGTCTATCGATGCGCCTCGTGAGATTGTTGAGATCTCTTTCTAGCCAGGCTCCTTTCGAGGTTCGAGTCTTTCGCACCACATACTTTCCATAGCCGTAGGCCTTAGTCCGCTTCAGCAGAGGCCGGGAAAGTTCCTGTAGCTCTTTGATTTCGCGTGGCGACAGCACATCGTAATATCGCACTATATATGGGTCCAGATGTAGAACTTCCTTTTTGAGAGGTGCCAAGCGGAGAAATGGGGATTTTTTGAACTTGTATTCACAAAAGAGATTTGATTGAGCTGCAAATTGACCGCGACAACCCATAGAATAAGAAGTGATATTCATGACCTTGAGGTTTATTTTGGGCTCAGCAGGGGCAAGTTTCTCGATTTCAGTCCTCTTTTTCGGCAGTTTGTCCGTTTTGTTTTCGATCATCAGTGCGTGATCCAAAATTGTCAGATCAGTCGAGTATTGCTCTAAATAAGGCAAACTTTAGTTATAATTTTAATTCGGTATGCGTGTGTGTTCCATGTGTGATCCACGGAGATACTTTAAAGAAATATTTTCTATTAGTAACAAATATATTTCCATTTATTTCCGATTGCTGATTTAGGGAAAGCCTTCATTTTTCCTAATATTTAGAAAATATTTAAAAAAAAAAAGTCTAGTTGAGTGCTCACTGTATTTACTCAATGCGCTCGCAAAGAGATATAGCATTCTAACAGGGTCGGCTCCAATTGGAGTGAGCAAAGTATGATCCATGAGCCACTTGCTACTCTCCGCAAATCATTCGCCAGCCCTGTGTTGATTTTTATGCTTGTGCAGGTGTTGACCCAAAACATACGAGTCCAGAGCATTTAGACTTGTGCTGTAGATGACATTCTTCAGGATTATTCTCAGGAGTGCTACACATATCACTCACTCGTACTGCGTTCCGTTGAGCAATCCCTTAACCATGTCCCTAATGGTCGTTGTACACATCCTGCAGAAGATGTATTGCCTCACTAGCCTCCTCCAGATCAGTTGGACTTGTTAGCTGTGCCTTGTGCTCATTTATAAAAGTGGCATGCGAACGACCCACTGGTGTCTCCATGAATATCTTCCAGTCTGTCCAATCCTCGTGCATGCGAAAAGTGAAAAGGTATTCAGAGGATTCGAAACATAATCTTCCATTTGAGACATGGCCTTATCGCTTGCCGCTTGCAATCATGGATCAACACTGAGAAAACTAATAGTTATAGTTTCAAATAAATCAAGTTAGTCTTTGGAACTTACCTTTTCAGTGTATTCAACTTTCTCTCCAGCTCATCCGCATAGCCGTTGAGGTTCTCATGAGTTTGGCGTCCAGCGGGAGCAGCTTCACCATTCCCGAGACTGATATCGAGTGACTTTCCTCCAACGTTTTATTTCCATTTGTTAAGATTATGGCAATGGCAAAGGCAATGCAGAAAAATATCCTTTTGAGTGAATCCATTTTGTGTCACGTTTTCAATCTGTTCAAAACTGACAACTCCAACAATGTTACTATAGTTCCTAACTGACCTTATTCAAGAGTATATTCTCAAATTAAGTTTGGATTTGAGAAAAAGAAAAGACTTTTGAATTGATGTGCTGTATTGCGTATGGGAATTGGGCAAATTGATTGCAATTTTATTTAGAATTTTTCACATTTATCAAACGTGCAAATTTAATGAGGACCGGTGCGCCGCCAATTGTGAAGCCAGTCGTGGAGTTTGAAGTTGTGCCATAAAAATGTGCAGGACTTAAGGCAGAGGGCCGTGCATCGGGTGGGGTTGTGGGTGGCTGTCCCTCCGTGGACTTTACCAAGCAAATGGTTAAGACGGCACAGCTTAGGATCAACGTTGCGATTCTCATTGCGATGTTTGTGGAATTCTTCTGAATGCAGATCTCTGTGTGGAGACTGAGAGCTATTTATACCAATTCCAATTTGGGTTCTGTTTACCCAACTATCGCAGCTGTGTCAATGTTTTGCTTTAATTGTTTACTCTTCCTACTTCAACTATATTTTCTACACGAATAATCAATGTTGATGTTTGCACAACTGTTTTCAGTATATTTTGGGCAACTGAACTAATAATAATAAGAAAGTCAAAAGTCGCAGTATTTTCCAGATAATTTATTAAACTAAAAACAATCCTCAGAGAAAAGCTCTCAAAATAACTAAAATTGAAATTTAAATGAATGTATTATGCATATAGTTTTTGTAAAACTGACTAAACTAAATTATTATTATTACCATTAATTATTAATTTTCGTTAATTTGCATTCATTGTTAATTACGTATCGAACAAAATAATCGATTATGAAAAATGAGCATAAAACCAAATTAAATAATCTGCAAAAAGCCCTTTAATTTGTTAGTTTTATTTTATACCATCGAGGCACCCCTGATATCGGGGAATATTCGCTCTTTAGTAATACATATATAGAGTACGACAAACGTGTCCACATTATTTGAAAATCTTGACGCAACTCTATTATAGAAGTATATATTATGTTTCGATATATTTATAAGGTATTTTTTTGTTTGTTAATATATACTCGCAAGTGTTTTCTTATATTTTTCTTAGTCTTGGTGTCATTTGTCCATCATTATTATAATTGGGGAAAGTTTGCACTGCGACCTAAAAGGTCTATTGTGCCCCCTTACTGAGCCTACAGCTCTTCCATCAATCCCAACTCCTGCACGAATGCTAGAATCTTTGTTGGGTTGAGGGTTTCTATGTCCTTGGGCCTCATGATATGCTGCCCTAGGATGTTGCATCTTTTCCTGGTTAAGGCGACGCATTCTGTTAGGATGTGCGTCGAGGATTCCTCCTCGTATCCGCAGAACCTGCATATGTTGCTGCTGTAAATACCTAACTTGGTTAGGTGACTTCTCAGTCTACAGTGTCCTGTCAATAGACCTGTGAGTATTCTGAGTCTATTCTTCCCCATGGATATCAATTGCTTAAATCGCTTTTGATTATAGCCACCTAGCCACCACTTCTGGCTTGTCGGAGTCCTGGTATGTCTACCCAGCTCCGTTCCCGCATCAGTCTTTCTTCATCCCTGATTTGTATTGCGTTTTCCTACGCCACAATACGGTTCAGGGCCTATCATGGGTCTCTGCCCCCATTCTTGCTTGCTTGACAGCCTCCTCGTTCCCCGGTATATCCCTGTGACCCGGAACCCATCTTAGGGTGAGCCTATTATGCTTTCCAAGTTGGTCAAGCTTGGATCGAACTTCGTGGACTACTTTAGATCTTACTTTCGTCCCATTTAGAGCATTTATTGCTGCTTGACTATCGGAGAGGATGGATATATCCGCATTCCGATAGTGTCGTGTCAGGTTAAACTCCGCACATCTCCCTATCGCACACACTTCTGCTTGAAATATGCTAGTGTGCTTCCCAAGGGACTCATGGTATGATACCCGAGGACCCACCACTCCAAGGCCAGTTCCCTGTGTGGTGAGTGATCCATCGGTATACCATTTTATGGTGTGCGGTTTCATAGGGTGGACTTCGTTCAGTGTCGTCCATTCCCTTTTGCTGCTCATATGAACCTTGAAATTCCGCTCGAATAAATACTCGGCTGACATTTCGTCCCTGGGTTGCATGATCAGGGGAAGTTCATCTGCTAGGAGTTGGGCATCTTTGTGGCTTAGGATGTGATTGCCCCCAACTCCCTCAACTGACATCCTTAGAAGCGTAGCTTTCTGTTGGAGCCTTATGGTGTGGTGGAGTGGTGTGAGCTCCATTAAGGCTTACAAGGCCATTGTGGGGCAGGTGCGCATTGCCCCTGTCATACATATGCAGGCCATTCTTTGCAGTTTTAAAAACTGTCTTTGCACGGTCGTTAGCCGTACCCTATCCCCCCATGCTACTACACCGTAGGTTAGCATGGGCCTTACTACCATTAGGTATAGCCATCTTATTATCTTTGGTGATGTACCCCATGATTTGCCGGCTATGCTGCGACATGTATAAAGCGACCTAGAGCACTTTGATATCGCGTTTTCAACATGGGTACCAAAGTTTAATTTACTGTCAAATGTGATTCCGAGGTATTTCACCTCTTTACTTATTTCTACTAGGCTACCTGATGGCTATTTGGCTTATTTGTCTCATCCTCTGCAGCTTATATCGTCTAGTGAAGGGGACGATGATTGTTTTTCTGGGGTTCAGGCTGAGTCCAGCCTCCACACACCAATCACATAAATAAATAAGAATCTAATAAATGAAACACGAAAAATAATTTAATAACTAAATAAATGAATTATTTTGTGTTGCACTAATACTCCATACGTTAAGTTACAAGATTTTTTACTTCATTTTAAAATCTATCTTGTGAGGAGCCATATAGCTCTAACGTATGCTTTATGCGCCCCTCGCAGCAACTTCGACATACGCTGCAGACACCCCTCGCAACAACTGCACCTCAAACAAATTCCAAAATATGATAGGCGGAATCCGTTTGCAGAACGACCGATATTCTAATTCTCACCAGGTGCAGCGACCTCAGTGTGAGGCAACCGCTGAGTGCAGCGATCGCAATAGGAGCCCGCTGACCTAATTCCCATCAAATAGTGCAAACTCAGCAGTGAAGTAACCGCTGAGGGCAACGCTCGCAATATGTGAGTGATCGCTGACATAATAATGCGGCGACCGGACCTATAAAAGGGGCGTCGCAGATACGGAAGTCAAGCAGTGCAAAGGCGACGAGCAGAGGCAATACGTCGACCGGTGAAATCGTAACAGGACGATTCACCAGCAAGGAGCTTCGAAGGTGCGAAGTCAGTCAGAGAAGGACTGATCGCCACCTAGTTGGTACATGGAACGGATGGATATGAAGGGGATATCCATATGGCAGTTAAAATCGTACCGTAGTAATAAGTGAAGCCAAATAAAACCATTAGTTAATATATACAGCGGCGGACCGCTCAACTAGACCATGGTCAAAGAAATAACGTAATTGCCTGCCAAAAGCTAACCATTCATTATTTTTCAAAAATTTCAAAGACCGATGGTAGGTATATTTATTAACCACCAAAATTAATATATGACCCCAATAAACTGAGGTTTCCATATCTGCTAGGTAGGATTATGTAAAAAAGTAACCTATTTTTAGGTGACAACTTATTTGGACCAGGTACATTGTGGACACCTGGGTGCCATAAAACCCGGATTTTTTACCTAAAGTTGAGTATTTTCGGTATAAATATACCAATCCTTCGTAGTTAGTTTAGTTTTATCCTGCATCTCGGGTGCAATAAGCCAACAAGGACTATGGACAAATAGACCACCATTGAACTACGGAAACTCATCCTGGAACACCACAAAAACGGATATTCACATCGCCAAATAGCTGAAATGGTCAATCTGAGCAAGTCAACTGTGTATTACATCATTCGGCGCTTAGTCGACGCAAATCGGATTGAGAACAAGGGCAGAAAGGCACCAACCAAGATTTTCACCGAACAGGACGAGCGGAGGATCATCAGGAAAATAAGGGGATCTTCCAAGCTATCGGCTCCAAAACTGACTCAACTGGTGCAGGATGAAATGGGGAAAAAGTGCTGTGTGGAAACTGTGCGCAGTTTTCTGCGCAAACATGACTTAAATGGCCGAGTACCACGGAAGAAGCCCTTTATAAGCGTGAAAAATATAGGGACTTGGATGACGTTCGTCAAAACCCACTTGGACAAGGATTTGGAGTTGTGGAAGACAGTCATTTTTGCGGATGAGTCCAAATTCACCATTTTTGACTCAGACGGACGGAATTATATGTGGCGATAGTCCAATACTGACCTGAATCGCAAACACGTAAAGGCAACAGTCAAGCATGGTGGAGGAAGGGACATGGTATGAGTGTGTATATCGTCAGCCGGATTCGGGAATTTTGTGATTTTTGAAACAACAATGGACAGGAATGTGTACTTCAACATACTAAAGAAAAATTTACTCCAAAGTGCCGAGAAGCTAGGAATCCGAGATACTTTCCGGTTCAACCAGGACAACGATCCCAAGCATAAGGCCAAGATAGTACAGTCCTGGCTCATGAGGAACTGCCCAGTCTCCATATTTAAATGTCATTGAGAATTTGTGGGCTGTGCTGGAAAATAACATCCGGAAACACAGCATATCCAGCAAAGAAGACCTCAAAAATGCTCTGCGGGAAGAGTGGAGCAAAATCAGCCCAGAAGCTATCAGAAAGCTGGTATCTTCCATGAATAATAGGTTAAGGGAAGTTGTTAGGGCTAAAGGATATAATACTAAGTATTAACATCCTTATTTAAGTTATTATACGCCAAATATATTATTTTGTTTAGACTTATACAAATGAAAATTATACCTGAAAGTATGCTACATTTTTATAATCCTACCTAGCAGGTGGGGAAACCCTAGTTTATTGAGGTTGTATATTCATTTTGGTGGTTAATAAATATACCTACCATCGGCCTTTGGAATTTTTGAAAAATAATGAATGGTTAGCTTTTGGCAGGCAATTACATTATTTCTTTGACCATTGTCTAGTTGAGCGGTCCGCCACTGTATATGAAGGATAAGTGTTATTAATTATCGCAGAGCAATCAAATATAAATTTGTTGCTCGAACCCACAGCTCGACTGAGTTTTAGCCCAGCTAAAACTAAACGAACTAAAAAGGTTCGTTACAATCTATAAAAAAAGATATAATCAAATATGGGATTACAAAATATTAAAATTTAAAATAGTTAAGACGAAACTGAATTTATTATTTTAGAAAGCTTAAGTTATCGAAATTGTTCAGCAACATTTGTTTTCCGAAAATGAATCAGGAATTCGAAAAATGGAAAATTGCTTAAATATTATTGATAATAATTTAATAAATATTAAATTTAACAGTAAGTATTTAAATATTAACATTATCGTCTGCCTATGTGAATATATATAATCATTTTAATAAATTATACTTGTAAATCAGTGGGCTGCGTACATTTTACATCACGCCAGCAATTTACAATTTGCAGCTATGAGGAAAACACTGGTGTTACACAAATAACTTTCTCATTCTGCGTTCCCTTGAGCAGTCCTTTGACCATGTCCACAGTTGTCAAGTTGTACACATCATGTGCTCATTTATAAAAGTGGCATGCGAACGACCCACGGGTGTCTCCATGAATATCTTCCTGTCTGTCCAATCCCCCTGCATGCAACGTATTAGTGAAAAGGCACTCAGAGGATTCGAAACATAATCTTCCATTTGAGACATGGCCTTATCGCTTTCCGCTTGCAATCGTGGAACACTGAGAAAACTAATTGTTATAGTTTCAAATAAATCAAGTTAGTCTTTGGAACTTACCTTTTCAGTGTATTCAACTTTCTCTCCAGCTCATCCGCATAGCCGTTGAGGTTCTAATGCGTCTACTTTCCTATTCGACAACATTTTTTCCATCTTATATATCTCTTTTTTTTTAAAAACAAACTTAAATTATATATAAAAATTTAGATTAAATGTTCACTTATCCTGTTCTCCCAGCGACGACGACGAATTTCCCGCGATGAATTAGTTTTATTTTATCTTCACTTCACCTTCTCCCGCGATGAATTCTGTCCAGCGACGACGACGAATTCCCGCGATGAATAAGTTTTATTTTATCTTCACTTCACCTTCTCCCGCGATGAATTTTGTCCAGCGACGACGATGAATTTCCGCGGTGAAGTTTTATTATTTTTTTTTTAGCTTCACTTCACTTCACCTTCTCCCGCGATGAATTTTGTCCAGCGACGATGACGATTTTCCGCGATGAATTCTGTCCAGCGACGATCACGATTTTCCCGCGGTGAAGTTTTATTTTATCTTCACTTCACCTTCTCCCACGATGAGTTATGTCCAGCGACGACGACGATTTCCCGCGATGAATTCTTCTCCCACAATGAGTTATGTCCAGCGACGACGACGATTTTTCCGCGATGAAGTTTTATTTTATCTTTACTTCACCTTCTCCCGCAAAGATTTTTACTTCACCTCACTTTCTCCCACGAAGATTTTTACTTCACCTCACTTTCTCCCACGAAGATTTTTACTTCACCTCACTTTCTCCCACGAAGATTCTTGAGTCTCCAAAAATTTTCTCGACGACGACTCCCACGACGACTGTCGAGTCTCCAAAAAAATTTTTTTTTTTTCACGACGACTCCCACGACGATTACGAATTTCTTGACGACGAAGAAGTTTTATATATTTTTTTTCACTTCACTTTACTTTCTCCCACGAAGATTTTTACTTCACTTCACTTTCTCCTACGATGAGTTATGTCCAGCGACGACGATTTCCCGCGATGAATTCTGTCCAGCGACGACGACGAATTCCCGCGATGAAGAAGTTTTATTTTTCAACTTCACCTTCTCCCACGAAGATTTATATCCAGCGACGACGATTTCCCGCGATGAATTCTGTCCAGCGACGACGACGAATTCCCGCGATGAAGAAGTTTTATTTTTCAACTCCACCTTCTCCCACGAAGATTTTTACTTCACTTCACCTTCTCCCACGAAGATTTTTACTTCACTTCACTTTCTCCCACGAAGATTTTTACTTCACTTCACTTTCGATGTTTTTGGCATCGAAAACGCCTCAACACTTTTCTGTGTTTTATTATTTGTATTAAACAATCTTTTTTTTTTTTTTTTGTTTAAACAAATTATTTTATACAATGCCTCTTACCACTCTTGGGGGAGAGCAAAGTAAATTATTTTTGCAACCTGTAGCTGACTATCAGACTTTAAGGTGCTGGTTTAACTCTATGTCTCCTACCACTGGTGGGGGAAAACAATAGAGTGCCTCGAAGGACCAAATGTTTAGTGTACGATTAAACGGAGTCGACTTATAGGATCGAACTGCCCGCTCTGACGAGCAGGCTCTTTATATATATAAAAATGCTTAGCCTAATATACATGTAAAATGCAGCTGGATCGGGGCCTGTCGATGAATGCAGCTGGATCGCGGCCTCATAGTAGCGGCTGGGTCGCGACGATCGTCGATGAAGGCAGCTAGCTAAGCAGCGGCTGGGTCGCGACGATCGTCGATGAAGGCAGCTAGATCGCCGCGCCGCGAGCTGGCGGCAAGCCGTCGCTAGCAAATAACGGTAGTCGCGAATCCAACTTCAGCGGCAGGTACCGCGATGAACAAGGCTGGCCTGCATGGGTCAGCCACACACGCTCATTCTCGAACACTTACACTAGTACATACAGGGTATTCATTTGTTATGTATATACAGGGTGTTCATTTTTGAACAGTTACAATTGTTTATTAGAAGCTCCGATTTGAGCTTTACACCTTTAATTGTTCGAAATAATTTGTTGACTTGCGGTGTCGAATACAGTGCCGCGATTTGAATTCTCGATTGACCAAATAGAACTAAATAGCTGCCGAATTGCAGCTGCTGCTTGCGCTCAGACAAAGCAAAGGGCAAGCAAAGTGAAAACAAATGCAATAAAACGAAATGCCGATGAGCATATACAAAACAACAGTTATGATCGTTACGTTAATTTGCTCTTTATGCTGCGCAGAGCATAACTTTTCAAAGAGAAAAATATTAAGAGAGAAGCTGCTTTAATTGTTGTTTGGCGCGGATACCTATGTAACCAAACATTCTCCCCCCGTTGAAAGACACGGGCTTTCAACAGCATCCTCTTTCGGAAGCGCACACAACTTGCGCACAGCTCTCTTTATTGTTCCAGTTGACGTCTTGAGAGCAGCTACTCTGGAAACGCCGTCAGCACCAGCAACAAGGTCGAGAGTTTATTATTGCCCCAATGTGGCAAACCAGTGTGCGCAAATCATCCAGGGGCAAAACCGAGGGTCCGACCGACCGATAGAAATGGTATTTTGCTGTCTTCACCGCCGCCTCCCAAAGTACACCAAAGTGTGGTGAGCGAGGTGGGATGAATTCCCATTCGATGTCGTCAGAGACACAAAACTGTCGGACAGAGTCGATGTGCTTCTCGCTGAGGAAGAGTCGCTTGAGTTCAGCTAAGTCATTCTTGGCTCCGACGAAATTTGTCGCATTGTCCGTTTTTTGTAAACCAATTGACTCGTACAATGCCTCTTACCACTCTTGGGGGAGCGCAAAGTAAATTATTTTTGCAACCTGTAGCTGACTATCAGACTTTAAGGTGCTGGTTTAACTCTATGTCTCTTACCACTGGTGGGGGAAAACAATAGAGTGCCTCGAAGGACCAAATGTTTA
>JAWNMH010000195.1:0-38471 GCA_035044325.1 Drosophila nr. medialis 2 BK-2023a
GCGGCGGCATCTCCTGCTTTAAGTGCGGCAGCTTCCGAGGCTATAACTAAGGCAGCTTCATCAGCTTTGGCTGCGGCAGCTTCTGCTGTAGCTGCGGCAGCATCTCCTGCATTAAGTGCGGCAGCTTCTGAGGTTATAACTAAGGCAGCTTCTGCGGCAGCTTCATCAGCTTTGGCTGCGGCAGCTTCTGCTGTAGCTGCGGCAGCATCTCCTGCTTTAAGTGCGGCAGCTTCTGAGGCTATAACTAAGGCAGCTTCTGCAGCAGCTTCATCAGCTTTGGCTGCGGCAACTTCTGCGGAAACTGCGGCAGCATCTCCTGCTTTTAGTGCGGCAGCTTCCGAGGCTATAACTAAGGCCGCTTCATCAGCTTTGGCTGCGGCAGCTTCTGCTGTAGCTGCGGCAGCATCTCCTGCTTTAAGTGCGGCAGCTTCTGAGGCTATAACTAAGACAGCTTCTGCGGCAGCTTCATCAGCTTTGGCTGCGGCAGCTTCTGCTGTAGCTGCGGCAGCATCTCCTGCTTTAAGTGCGGCAGCTTCCGAGGCTATAACTAAGGCAGCTTCTGCAGCAACTTCATCAGCTTTGGCTGCGGCACTTCTGCGGCTGCGGCAGCATCTCCTGCTTTAGTGCGGCAGCTTCCGAGGCTATAACTAAGGCCGCTTCATCAGCTTTGGCTGCGCACTTCTGCTGTAGCTGCGGCAGCATATCCTGCTTTAAGTGCGGCAGCTTCCGAGGCTATGACTAAGGCATCTTCATCAGCTTTGGCTGCGGCAGCTTCTGCTGTAGCTGCGGCAGCATCTCCTGCTTTAAGTGCGGCAGCTTCTGAGGCTATAACTAAGGCAGCTTCTGCGGCAGCTTCATCAGCTTTGGCTGCGGCAGCTTCTGCTGTAGCTGCGGTAGCATCTCCTGCTTTAAGTGCGGCAGCTTCTGCAGCAGCTTCATCAGCTTTGGCTGCGGAAACTTCTGCTGTAGCTGCGGCAGCATCTCCTGCTTTAAGTGCGGCAGCTTCTGAGGTTATAACTAAGGCAGCTTCTGCGGCAGCTTCATTAGCTTTGGCTGCGGCAGCTTCTGCTGTAGCTGCGGCAGCATCTCCTGCTTTACAGTGCGGCAGCTTCTGAGGCTATAACTAAGGGCAGCTTCTGCAGCAGCTGCATCAGCTTTGGCTGCGGCAGCATCTCCTGCTTTAAGTGCGGCAGCTTCTGAGGCTATAACTAAGCGCTTCTGCGGCAGCTCATCAGCTTTGGCTGCGGCACTTCTGCTGAGCTGCGGCAGCATCTCCTGCTTTAGTGCGGCAGCTTCGAGGTATAACTAAGGCAGCTTCATCAGCTCTGGCTGCGGCAGCTTCTGCTGTAGCTGCGGCAGCTTCTGCTGTAGCTGCGGCAGCATCTCCTGCTTTAAGTGCGGCAGCTTCTGAGGCTATAACTAATGCGGCTTCTGCGGCAGCTTCATCAGCTTTGGCTGCGGCAGCTTCTGCTGTAGCTGCGGCAGCATCTCCTGCTTTAAGTGCGGCAGCTTCTGAGGTTATAACTAAGGCAGCTTCTGCGGCAGCTTCATCAGCTTTGGCTGCGGCAGCTTCTGCTGTAGCTGCGGCAGCATCTCCTGCTTTAAGTGCGGCAGCTTCTGAGGCTATAACTAAGGCAGCTTCTGCAGCAGCTTCATCAGCTTTGGCTGCGGCAATTCTGCAGCAGCTTCATCAGCTTTGGCTGCGGCAACTTCTGCTGAAACTGCGGCGGCATCTCCTGCTTTTAGTGCGGCAGCTTCTGAGGTTATAACTAAGGCAGCTTCTGCAGCAGCTTCATCAGCTTTGGCTGCGGCAACTTCTGCGGAAACTGCGGCAGCATCTCCTGCTTTTAGTGCGGCAGCTTCCGAGGCTATAACTAAGGCCGCTTCATCAGCTTTGGCTGCGGCAGCTTCTGCTGTAGCTGCGGCAGCATCTCCTGCTTTAAGTGTGGCAGCTTCTGAGGCTATAACTAAGACAGCTTCTGCAGCAGCTTCATCAGCTTTGGCTGCGGCAGCTTCTGCTGTAGCTGCGGCAGCATCTCCTGCTTTAAGTGCGGCAGCTCCCGAGGCTATAACTAAGGCAGCTTCTGCAGCAACTTCATCAGCTTTGGCTGCGGCAACTTCTGCTGTAGCTGCGGCAGCATATCCTGCTTTAAGTGCGGCAGCTTCCGAGGCTATAACTAAGGCATCTTCATCAGCTTTGGCTGCGGCAGCTTCTGCAGTAGCTGCGGCAGCATCTCCTGCTTTAAGTGCGGCAGCTTCTGAGGCTATAACTAAGGCAGCTTCTGCGGCAGCTTCATCAGCTTTGGCTGCGGCAGCTTCTGCTGTAGCTGCGGTAGCATCTCCTGCTTTAAGTGCGGCAGCTTCTGCAGCAGCTTCATCAGCTTTGGCTGCGGAAACTTCTGCTGAAACTGCGGCAGCATCTCCTGCTTTTAGTGCGGCAACTTCCGAGGCTATAACTAAGGCATCTTCATCAGCTTTGGCTGCGGCAGCTTCTGCTGTAGCTGCGGCAGCATCTCCTGCTTTAAGTGCGGCAGCTTCTGAGGTTATAACTAAGGCAGCTTCTGCGGCAGCTTCATTAGCTTTGGCTGCGGCAGCTTCTGCTGTAGCTGCGGCAGCATCTCCTGCTTTAAGTGCGGCAGCTTCTGAGGCTATAACTAAGGCAGCTTCTGCAGCAGCTGCATCAGCTTTGGCTGCGGCAACTTCTGCTGAAACTGCGGCGGCATCTCCTGCTTTTAGTGCGGCAGCTTCCGAGGCTATAACTAAGGCAGCTTCATCAGCTCTGGCTGCGGCAGCTTCTGCTGTAGCTGCGGCAGCTTCTGCTGTAGCTGCGGCAGCATCTCCTGCTTTAAGTGCGGCAGCTTCTGAGGCTATAACTAATGCGGCTTCTGCGGCAGCTTCATCAGCTTTGGCTGCGGCAGCTTCTGCTGTAGCTGCGGCAGCATCTCCTGCTTTAAGTGCGGCAGCTTCTGAGGTTATAACTAAGGCAGCTTCTGCGGCAGCTTCATCAGCTTTGGCTGCGGCAGCTTCTGCTGTAGCTGCGGCAGCATCTCCTGCTTTAAGTGCGGCAGCTTCTGAGGCTATAACTAAGGCAGCTTCTGCGGCAGCTTCATCGGCTTTGGCTGCGGCAACTTCTGCTGTAGCTGCGGCAGCATATCCTGCTTTAAGTGCGGCAGCTTCCGAGGCTATAACTAAGGCATCTTCATCAGCTTTGGCTGCGGCAGCTTCTGCTGTAGCTGCGGCAGCATCTCCTGCTTTAAGTGCGGCAGCTTCTGAGGCTATAACTAAGGCAGCTTCTGCGGCAGCTTCATCAGCTTTGGCTGCGGCAGCTTCTGCTGTAGCTGCGGCAGCATCTCCTGCTTTAAGTGCCGCAGCTTCTGAGGCTATAACTAAGGCAGCTTCTGCAGCAGCTTCATCAGCTTTGGCTGCGGCAACTTCTGCTGGAACTGCGGCAGCATCTCCTGCTTTTAGTGCGGCAACTTCCGAGGCTATAACTAAGGCATCTTCATCAGCTTTGGCTGCGGCAGCTTCTGCTGTAGCTGCGAAAGCATATCCTGCTTTAAGTGCGGCAGCTTCATCAGCTTTGGCTGCGGCAGCTTCTGCTGTAGCTGCGGCAGCATCTCCTGCTTTAAGTGCGGCTGCTTCTGAGGCTATAACTAAGGCAGCTCATCAGCTTTGGCTGCGGCAGCTTCTGCTGTAGCTGCGGCAGCATCTCCTGCTTTAAGTGCGGCAGCTTCTGAGGCGATAACTAAGGCAGCTTCTGCAGCAGCTTTATCAGCTTTGGCTGCGGCAACTTCTGCTGAAACTGCGGCAGCATCTCCTGCTTTTAGTGCGGCAGCTTCCGAGGCTATAACTAAGGCAGCTTCATCAGCTTTGGCTGCGGCAGCTTCTGCTGTAGCTGCGGCAGCATCTCCTGCTTTAAGTGCGGCAGCTTCTGAGGTTATAACTAAGGCAGCTTCTGCGGCAGCTTCATCAGCTTTGACTGCGGCAGCTTCTGCTGTAGCTGCGGCAGCATCCCCTGCTTTAAGTGCGGCAGCTTCTGAGGCTATAACTAAGGCAGCTTCTGCAGCAGCTTCATCAGCTTTGGCTGCGGCAACTTCTGCTGAAACTACGGCGGCATCTCCTGCTTTAAGTGCGGCAGCTTCATCAGCTTTGGCTGCGGCAGCTTCTGCTGTAGCTGCGGCAGCATCTCCTGCTTTAAGTGCGGCAGCTTCTGAGGCTATAACTAAGGCAGCTTCTGCAGCAGCTTCATCAGCTTTGGCTGCGGCAACTTCTGCTGAAACTGCGGCGGCATATCCTGCTTTAAGTGCGGCAGCTTCCGAGGCTATAACTAAGGCAGCTTCATCAGCTTTGGCTGCGGCAGCTTCTGCTGTAGCTGCGGCAGCATCTCCTGCTTTAAGTGCGGCAGCTTCTGAGGCTATAACTAAGGCAGCTTCTGCAGCAGCTTTATCAGCTTTGGCTGCGGCAACTTCTGCTGAAACTGCGGCAGCATCTCCTGCTTTTAGTGCGGCAGCTTCCGAGGCTATAACTAAGGCAGCTTCATCAGCTTTGGCTGCGGCAGCTTCTGCTGTAGCTGCGGCAGCATCTCCTGCTTTAAGTGCGGCAGCTTCTGAGGTTATAACTAAGGCAGCTTCTGCGGCAGCTTCATCAGCTTTGGCTGCGGCAGCTTCTGCTGTAGCTGCGGCAGCATCTCCTGCTTTAAGTGCGTCAGCTTCTGAGGCTATAACTAAGGCAGCTTCTGCAGCAGCTTCATCAGCTTTGGCCGCGGCAACTTCTGCTGAATCTGCGGCAGCATCTCCTGCTTTAAGTGCGGCAGCTTCTGAGGCTATAACTAAGGCAGCTTCTGCAGCAGCTTCATCAGCTTTGGCTGCGGCAACTTCTGCTGAAACTGCGGCAGCATCTCCCGCTTTTAGTGCGGCAGCTTCCGAGGCTATAACTAAGGCAGCTTCATCAGCTTTGGCTGCGGCAGCTTCTGCTGTAGCTGCGGCAGCATCTCCTGCTTTAAGTGCGGCAGCTTCATCAGCTTTGGCTGCGGCAGCTTCTGCTGTAGCTGCGGCAGCATCTTCTGCTTTAAGTGCGGCTGCTTCTGAGGCTATAACTAAGGCAGCTCATCAGCTTTGGCTGCGGCAGCTTCTGCTGTAGCTGCGGCAGCATCTCCTGCTTTAAGTGCGGCAGCTTCTGAGGCTATAACTAAGGCAGCTTCTGCAGCAGCTTCATCAGCTTTGGCTGCGGCAACTTCTGCTGAAACTGCGGCAGCATCTCCCGCTTTTAGTGCGGCAGCTTCCGAGGCTATAACTAAGGCAGCTTCATCAGCTTTGGCTGCGGCAGCTTCTGCTGTAGCTGCGGCAGCATATCCTGCTTTAAGTGCGGCAGCTTCATCAGCTTTGGCTGCGGCAGCTTCTGCTGTAGCTGCGGCAGCATCTTCTGCTTTAAGTGCGGCTGCTTCTGAGGCTATAACTAAGGCAGCTCATCAGCTTTGGCTGCGGCAGCTTCTGCTGTAGCTGCGGCAGCATCTCCTGCTTTAAGTGCGGCAGCTTCTGAGGCTATAACTAAGGCAGCTTCTGCAGCAGCTTCATCAGCTTTGGCTGCGGCAACTTCTGCTGAAACTGCGGCAGCATCTCCCGCTTTTAGTGCGGCAGCTTCCGAGGCTATAACTAAGGCAGCTTCATCAGCTTTGGCTGCGGCAGCTTCTGCTGTAGCTGCGGCAGCATCTCCTGCTTTAAGTGCGGCAGCTTCTGAGGCTATAACTAAGGCAGCTTCTGCAGCAGCTTCATCAGCTTTGGCTGCGGCAACTTCTGCTGAAACTGCGGCGGCATCTCCTGCTTTAAGTGCGGCTGCTTGCGAGGCTATAACTAAGACATCTTCATCAGCTTTGGCTGCGGCAGCTTCTGCTGTAGCTGCGGCAGCATATCCTGCTTTAAGTGCGGCAGCTTCATCAGCTTTGGCTGCGGCAGCTTCTGCTGTAGCTGCGGCAGCATCTCCTGCTTTAAGTGCTGGCTGCGGCAGCTTCTGCTGTAGCTGCGGCAGCATCTCCTGCTTTAAGTGCTGCAGCTTCTGAGGCTATAACTAAGACAGCTTCTGCGGCAGCTTCATCAGCTTTGGCTGCGGCAGCTTCTGCTGTAGCTGCGGCAGCATCTCCTGCTTTAAGTGCGTCAGCTTCTGAGGCTATAACTAAGGCAGCTTCTGCAGCAGCTTCATCAGCTTTGGCCGCGGCAACTTCTGCTGAAACTGCGGCGGCATCTCCTGCTTTAAGTGCGGCTGCTTGCGAGGCTATAACTAAGGCATCTTCATCAGCTTTGGCTGCGGCAGCTTCTGCTGTAGCTGCGGCAGCATATCCTGCTTTAAGTGCGGCAGCTTCATCAGCTTTGGCTGCGGCAGTTTCTGCTGTAGCTGCGGCAGCATCTCCTGCTTTAAGTGCGTCAGCTTCTGAGGCTATAACTAAGGCAGCTTCTGCAGCAGCTTCATCAGCTTTGGCCGCGGCAACTTCTGCTGAAACTGCGGCAGCATCTCCTGCTTTTAGTGCGGCAGCTTCCGAGGCTATAACTAAGGCAGCTTCATCAGCTTTGGCTGCGGCAGCTTCTGCTGTAGCTGCGGCAGCATCTCCTGCTTTAAGTGCGGCAGCTTCTGAGGTTATAACTAAGGCAGCTTCTGCGGCAGCTTCATCAGCTTTGACTGCGGCAGCTTCTGCTGTAGCTGCGGCAGCATCCCCTGCTTTAAGTGCGGCAGCTTCTGAGGCTATAACTAAGGCAGCTTCTGCAGCAGCTTCATCAGCTTTGGCTGCGGCAACTTCTGCTGAAACTACGGCGGCATCTCCTGCTTTAAGTGCGGCAGCTTCATCAGCTTTGGCTGCGGCAGCTTCTGCTGTAGCTGCGGCAGCATCTCCTGCTTTAAGTGCGGCAGCTTCTGAGGCTATAACTAAGGCAGCTTCTGCAGCAGCTTCATCAGCTTTGGCTGCGGCAACTTCTGCTGAAACTGCGGCGGCATCTCCTGCTTTAAGTGCGGCAGCTTCCGAGGCTATAACTAAGGCAGCTTCATCAGCTTTGGCTGCGGCAGCTTCTGCTGTAGCTGCGGCAGCATCTCCTGCTTTAAGTGCGGCAGCTTCTGAGGCTATAACTAAGGCAGCTTCTGCAGCAGCTTTATCAGCTTTGGCTGCGGCAACTTCTGCTGAAACTGCGGCAGCATCTCCTGCTTTTAGTGCGGCAGCTTCCGAGGCTATAACTAAGGCAGCTTCATCAGCTTTGGCTGCGGCAGCTTCTGCTGTAGCTGCGGCAGCATCTCCTGCTTTAAGTGCGGCAGCTTCTGAGGTTATAACTAAGGCAGCTTCTGCGGCAGCTTCATCAGCTTTGGCTGCGGCAGCTTCTGCTGTAGCTGCGGCAGCATCTCCTGCTTTAAGTGCGTCAGCTTCTGAGGCTATAACTAAGGCAGCTTCTGCAGCAGCTTCATCAGCTTTGGCCGCGGCAACTTCTGCTGAATCTGCGGCAGCATCTCCTGCTTTAAGTGCGGCAGCTTCTGAGGCTATAACTAAGGCAGCTTCTGCAGCAGCTTCATCAGCTTTGGCTGCGGCAACTTCTGCTGAAACTGCGGCAGCATCTCCCGCTTTTAGTGCGGCAGCTTCCGAGGCTATAACTAAGGCAGCTTCATCAGCTTTGGCTGCGGCAGCTTCTGCTGTAGCTGCGGCAGCATCTCCTGCTTTAAGTGCGGCAGCTTCATCAGCTTTGGCTGCGGCAGCTTCTGCTGTAGCTGCGGCAGCATCTTCTGCTTTAAGTGCGGCTGCTTCTGAGGCTATAACTAAGGCAGCTCATCAGCTTTGGCTGCGGCAGCTTCTGCTGTAGCTGCGGCAGCATCTCCTGCTTTAAGTGCGGCAGCTTCTGAGGCTATAACTAAGGCAGCTTCTGCAGCAGCTTCATCAGCTTTGGCTGCGGCAACTTCTGCTGAAACTGCGGCAGCATCTCCCGCTTTTAGTGCGGCAGCTTCCGAGGCTATAACTAAGGCAGCTTCATCAGCTTTGGCTGCGGCAGCTTCTGCTGTAGCTGCGGCAGCATATCCTGCTTTAAGTGCGGCAGCTTCATCAGCTTTGGCTGCGGCAGCTTCTGCTGTAGCTGCGGCAGCATCTTCTGCTTTAAGTGCGGCTGCTTCTGAGGCTATAACTAAGGCAGCTCATCAGCTTTGGCTGCGGCAGCTTCTGCTGTAGCTGCGGCAGCATCTCCTGCTTTAAGTGCGGCAGCTTCTGAGGCTATAACTAAGGCAGCTTCTGCAGCAGCTTCATCAGCTTTGGCTGCGGCAACTTCTGCTGAAACTGCGGCAGCATCTCCCGCTTTTAGTGCGGCAGCTTCCGAGGCTATAACTAAGGCAGCTTCATCAGCTTTGGCTGCGGCAGCTTCTGCTGTAGCTGCGGCAGCATCTCCTGCTTTAAGTGCGGCAGCTTCTGAGGCTATAACTAAGGCAGCTTCTGCAGCAGCTTCATCAGCTTTGGCTGCGGCAACTTCTGCTGAAACTGCGGCGGCATCTCCTGCTTTAAGTGCGGCTGCTTGCGAGGCTATAACTAAGACATCTTCATCAGCTTTGGCTGCGGCAGCTTCTGCTGTAGCTGCGGCAGCATATCCTGCTTTAAGTGCGGCAGCTTCATCAGCTTTGGCTGCGGCAGCTTCTGCTGTAGCTGCGGCAGCATCTCCTGCTTTAAGTGCGGCTGCTTCTGAGGCTATAACTAAGGCAGCTCATCAGCTTTGGCTGCGGCAGCTTCTGCTGTAGCTGCGGCAGCATCTCCTGCTTTAAGTGCTGCAGCTTCTGAGGCTATAACTAAGACAGCTTCTGCGGCAGCTTCATCAGCTTTGGCTGCGGCAGCTTCTGCTGTAGCTGCGGCAGCATCTCCTGCTTTAAGTGCGTCAGCTTCTGAGGCTATAACTAAGGCAGCTTCTGCAGCAGCTTCATCAGCTTTGGCCGCGGCAACTTCTGCTGAAACTGCGGCGGCATCTCCTGCTTTAAGTGCGGCTGCTTGCGAGGCTATAACTAAGGCATCTTCATCAGCTTTGGCTGCGGCAGCTTCTGCTGTAGCTGCGGCAGCATATCCTGCTTTAAGTGCGGCAGCTTCATCAGCTTTGGCTGCGGCAGCTTCTGCTGTAGCTGCGGCAGCATCTCCTGCTTTAAGTGCGGCTGCTTCTGAGGCTATAACTAAGGCAGCTCATCAGCTTTGGCTGCGGCAGCTTCTGCTGTAGCTGCGGCTGCATCTCCTGCTTTAAGTGCGGCAGCTTCTGAGGCTATAACTAAGGCAGCTTCTGCAGCAGCTTCATCAGCTTTGGCTGCGGCAACTTCTGCTGAAACTGCGGCAGCATCTCCTGCTTTTAGTGCGGCAGCTTCCGAGGCTATAACTAAGGCATCTTCATCAGCTTTGGCTGCGGCAGCTTCTGCTGTAGCTGCGGCAGCATCTCCTGCTTTAAGTGCGGCAGCTTCTGAGGCTATAACTAAGACAGCTTCTGCGGCAGCTTCATCAGCTTTGGCTGCGGCAGCTTCTGCTGTAGCTGCGGCAGCATCTCCTGCTTTAAGAGCCGCAGCTTCTGATGCTATAACTAAGGCAGCTTCTGCAGCAGCTTCATCAGCTTTGGCTGCGGCAACTTCTGCTGGAACTGCGGCAGCATCTCCTGCTTTTAGTGCGGCAACTTCCGAGGCTATAACTAAGGCATCTTCATCAGCTTTGGCTGCGGCAGCTTCTGCTGTAGCTGCGGCAGCATCTCCTGCTTTAAGTGCGGCAGCTTCTGAGGCTATAACTAAGGCGGCTTCTGCGGCAGCTTCATCAGCTTTGGCTGCGGCAGCTTCTGCTGTAGCTGCGGCAGCATCTCCTGCTTTAAGTGCGGCAGCTTCTGAGGTTATAACTAAGGCAGCTTCATCAGCTTTGGCTGCTGCAGCTTCTGCTGTAACTGCGGCAGCTTCTCCTGCTTTAAGTGCGGCAGCTTCTGAGGCTATTACTAAGGCAGCTTCTGCAGCAGCTTCATCAGCTTTGGCTGCGGCAACTTCTGCTGAAACTGCGGCGGCAACTCCTGCTTTAAGTGCGGCAGCTTCCGAGGCTATAAATAAGGCAGCTTCATCAGCTTTGGCTGCGGCAGCTTCTGCTGTAGCTGCGGCAGCTTCTGCTGTAGCTGCGGCAGCATCTCCTGCTTTAAGTGCGGCAGCTTCCGAGGCTATAACTAAGGCATCTTCATCAGCTTTGGGTGCGGCAGCTTCTGCTGTAGCTGCGGCAGCATCTCCTGCTTTAAGTGCGGCAGCTTCTGAGGTTATAACTAAGGCAGCTTCTGCGGCAGCTTCATCAGCTTTGGCTGCGGCAGCTTCTGCTGTAGCTGCGGCAGCATATCATGCTTTAAGTGCGGCAGATTCCGAGGCTATAACTAAGGCATCTTCATCAGCTTTGGCTGCGGCAGCTTCTGCTGTAGCTGCGGCAGCATCTCCTGCTTGAAGTGCGGCAGCTTCCGAGGCTATAACTAAGGCAGCTTCATCAGCTTTGGCTGCGGCAGCTTCTGCTGTAGCTGCGGCAGCATCTCCTGCTTTAAATGCGGCAGCTTCTGAGGTTATAACTAAGGCAGCTTCTGCGGCAGCTTCATCAGCTTTGGCTGCGGCAGCTTCTGCTGTAGCTGCGGCAGCATCTCCTGCTTTAAGTGCGGCAGCTTCTGAGGCTATAACTAAGGCAGCTTCTGCAGCAGCTTCATCAGCTTTGGCTGCGGCAACTTCTGCTGAAACTGCGGCGGCATCTCCTGCTTTAAGTGCGGCAGCTTCCGAGGCTATAACTAAGGCAGCTTCATCAGCTTTGGCTGCGGCAGCTTCTGCTGTAGCTGCGGCAGCATCTCCTGCTTTAAGTGCGGCAGCTTCTGAGGCTATAACTAAGGCGGCTTCTGCGGCAGCTTCATCAGCTTTGGCTGCGGCAGCTTCTGCTGTAGCTGCGGCAGCATATCATGCTTTAAGTGCGGCAGCTTCCGAGGCTATAACTAAGGCATCTTCATCAGCTTTGGCTGCGGCAACTTCTGCTGTAGCTGCGGCAGCATCTCCTGCTTTAAGTGCGGCAGCTTCCGAGGCTATAACTAAGGCATCTTGATCAGCTTTGGCTGCGGCAGCTTCTGCTGTAGCTGCGGCAGCATATCCTGCTTTAAGTGCGGCAGCTTCATCAGCTTTGGCTGCGGCAGCTTCTGCTGTAGCTGCGGCAGCATCTCCTGCTTTAAGTGCGGCTGCTTCTGAGGCTATAACTAAGGCAGCTTCATCAGCTTTGGCTGCGGCAGCTTCTGCTGTAGCTGCGGCAGCATCTCCTGCTTTAAGTGCGGCAGCTTCTGAGGTTATAACTAAGGCAGCTTCTGCGGCAGCTTTGGCTGCGGCAGATTCTGCTGTAGATGCGGCAGCATATCATGCTTTAAGTGCGGCAGCTTCCGAGGCTATAAGTAAGGCATCTTCATCAGCTTTATCTGCGGCAGCTTCTGCTGTAGCTGCGGCAGCATCTCCTGCTTTAAGTGCGGCAGCTTCCGAGGCTATAACTAAGGCAGCTTCATCAGCTTTGGCTGCGGCAGCTTCTGCTGTAGCTGCGGCAGCATCTCCTGCTTTAAGTGCGGCAGCTTCTGAGGCTATAACTAAGGCAGCTTCTGCGGCAGCTTCATCAGCTTTGGCTGCGGCAGCTTCTGCTGTAGCTGCGGCAGCATCTCCTGCTTTAAGTGCGGCAGCTTCTGAGGTTATAACTAAGGCAGCTTCTGCGGCAGCTTCATCAGCTTTGGCTGCGGCAGCTTCTGCTGTAGCTGCGGCAGCATATCCTGCTTTAAGTGCGGCAGCTTCTGAGGTTATAACTAAGGCAGCTTCTGCGGCAGCTTCATCAGCTTTGGCTGCGGCAGCTTCTGCTGTAGCTGCGGCAGCATATCCTGCTTTAAGTGCGGCAGCTTCATCAGCTTTGGCTGCGGCAGCTTCTGCTGTAGCTGCGGCAGCATCTCCTGCTTTAAGTGCGGCAGCTTCTGAGGTTATAACTAAGGCAGCTTCTGCGGCAGCTTCATCAGCTTTGGCTGCGGCAGCTTCTGCTGTAGCTGCGGCAGCATCTCCTGCTTCAAGTGCGGCAGCTTCTGAGGCTATAACTAAGGCAGCTTCTGCAGCAGCTTCATCAGCTTTGGCTGCGACAGCTTCTGCTGTAGCTGCGGCAGCATATCCTGCTTTAAGTGCGGCAGCTTCATCAGCTTTGGCTGCGGCAGCTTCTGCGGCAGCTTCATCAGCTTTGATTTTTCTTCCTCGATTCGTTTCTTCGAAATGTTTGGTATCTAACTGTTTTATTATTGAAAGTGCATCAGCTGCATAGTTTTCTTTGCCTGGTATGTATATTATTTAATAATCGAATTCATTTAGTCTAATCTTCCACCTTTGTAACTTCATGCTTGGTTCTTTTGTGTTGTTTAGCCATATAAGAGGTTTGTGATCGCTAAGTATTTCAAAATTTCTACCAAATAAATATGATCTAAAATTTTTCGTTGCCCATATTCTGCTAGCATAACATATTGGCTTGTGATCTTGTGATAATACTGCTCCTAATGCATAATTATTAATTTTTCTTGAAATCCGGATATACCAATATTGGGTCGGATACTATGAGTAACTTTAATTTCTCGAAGGCTTCTATGTATGTTACGTCTTTTTCATTGACTTTTGCTCCTTTCTTTAGCTTTATTGTCATTGGCTTCCACATCTATATTCATAATAGTAAATTGATTTCTCGTCGGAATTAACAGAATAGGCCTTAGGTATTTTTTCGCAAACTTTATGCGAAGTTTTCTGGCTGCGGCAACTTCCGCTGCTTTGATTGCGACAGCTTCTGATTTGACTGCGGCAGCTTCTTTTACTTTAAGTGCGGCAGCTTCTGAGGCTATAACTAAGGCAGCTTCTGCGGCAGCTTCATCAGCTTTGGCTGCGGCAGCTTCTCCTTCTTTGACTGCGGTAGTTTCTCTTTTGGTTTGTCTAAAACCGTATCTCTTTGACATTGTGTCGCTTATTGTCGCTCGGTAATCGCTTGTGATGTCTGCCACTCCGTGGTCTTTTAGTTATGAAAACTAAAAAGGCTCGAAGGACCATGAAAATGTAGGGGGGCAGATCCTTCCTTCCTTCCCGACGCCAGAAAAATTCACTTGACTTTTGGACTCCCCTTCAGTGTGCTGCGAAGCCCTTTTTATAGGTCTGCGACGCAGCCTTTTGTCGCGACTGTACCAAAGATCACGTGATCGTCTCGGTGTCGTGATCTTTGGTAATTTTGCACTGCATTTTGCTGGCGCCAGCCCATGTCTGCCGTTAGTTTGAGTATGGATGGCGATGTGGCGCTCGTCACACTCGTCACACTCCTCACACTCCTCACACTATAACGGCCTCCTCACATTGTCCAGACTGACATGTGTGTCAGACACGCTCATATGGCTGACAACCGGCGTGAGAAAGAGAGAGGGCGAAAGAGAGCGAATTCGCCGCAACTGCAATCAGGGTTGGATTTCGGTCTGATATTAATTTTCGTTTCATATTTATATACATATAATATATATTTTCAGGGTAAAAGGGAACATTATATTTTTGAGAATTAAATGCACCAATTAAATATTAGAGAATTGAAAATTCAACAACGGTTTTGATCAGTAAACAATTAAATTCTTTATTCAAAAGCACGTCTTCTCGGTTTGGTGTACAAAATACAACTCTTCTTATGCTAGTGGTTTATCTATAAGGAAAGCTCGCTTCTTCTGCTGTGTTCTAGCCGAGTCGTTGTAGCTTTGTCGCTGCGTCTTTGGTACTTGGTAAATTCGCTTTTTTCTTCATTTTCGACGGGTGGTGTCGTTGCTGCACTATTCTTATATTTGATTATTAGTTGAAGAATAGCTTATTATTACCATTGACAATATTGTAACTAATGTTTTGCTTATGATTAATAAGGTATTGTTAGTTCTTGTATGTTCTTTTGTGAGTTCTTTAGTTTGTAAGAATGCTAACGGCTCCGTTTTAGTTATATTATTGCTGATATAAATGGTTTGTGTAAAACCTGATATTACATTTGATATCTGGATATCTTCTAATTGAACAGAACAATTGGTTGCTTTGATAATGTTGTTTCCTAAAATTTCGATTTGTTGTGGTATACAGTTTTGATTAAGTGTGACTTTGGGTAAGTTCCAAGTTAATATTACATTCGGTTCTATGAAATTTATTTCAACCTTTTTTCTTGTTTTTGTGTATTTCCATTCAACTTTCGTTTGTTTCAAGATACCGTTTATACATTCGTTTGTTATTAGTTCCTTTTTTCTTGCTGAATAAGTTTTATTTTTTTAAATATTATTTTCTTCATCTGGATATGGTATTATTGAATATAAAGTTTCTTGTGACAGAGTTTTCGGTATATGCGATATTATTATTGTTGAAGTTTGTCTATGTGTGGATTTATTTCGCGCCAACTGCGTCTTTACATTGTGAAGGATTTACAGCAACTGACATAGAATACATTAAGCTAAACACGATCCATGTGTGACCATAGCAATTATATTAATCGACGTAGCGATATTTATCGTTGCCGTTACAATTCAAACGTATTTCAACAATTATAATTTCATTTGTCTTGGGTTTTATCCAAGTTGATGTTTTTATATTTAACGCTGAGTGAGGGCCTCTTGCAAAAATAGTTTTGCACCAGCAGAACTGCTCGCGGGCGTCGATAGTTTCAAATCACTCACATGCTTAAAAAATAAAATAAAATAAAAATAAAATTATTTTTTCGCAGCAAAATGTTTTAGTGTGACCGAATGCTCCGAGGTTGAAAATACGACTGATTTTTATATCTTGGAGTTAGTTTTGGGCCCAGTATTTTATCAATTTTACAATAAACTGTGTCTCCTTTTTCGTACTGTTTTATTGTTTCTTCTTGCTGTTATGGTATTCTAAGTCATTGGCTTGTTTATTTTTTACTTTATCTCCGACTTTGTTTCGGGTTCCAAAAAATATATCTATTGGTTTTTTATTCACGGTGGAATGTATGGATTGGTTGTATAATTGAATGGATTTGAATATTAGGTCTTCAAAATTCGATTGTGGGTGCCTGTCATACTTGCTTTCATTGTAAGTTCTATAATATTTTGTTGTTCTTTAAATTTTTTTCCTTAGATTAGGAAAGAAAGAGTATTGCGTTCCTATGAGCTCTGGTGTGTTCTTTTGTTATTATTTCTATTTGTTCACTTTCGTTAGTGATATCTTGAACTTGTTTTTGAGTATACCTGGCTTTGTAATTCCCGAAATGGGAAGGGTATATGTTGTGTCAAGTTGTTTGTGTGAGTGTGAATACATTCAATGTTTGATAGATAGATCAACAGCAACCCTTGCGGCGTTTTCATTACCAGGCATATCCGCATCAGAATTGTCATTATCTTCATTCTCGTCCGGGCCGGTATGGTTGCCGTTGGCGGACGCATCGTCAGCTGTGACAGTGGCGGTGCTAGCTGTGGCACCCGCGTTGTCATCCTGAGCGGCATCGACATCGTAAGGAGTTAGCGCGCGAAGCGCGGTATTTGTATTCTGGCGTGTAGTGCGTGGCATCTTCAATCCCAAAGCTTGGGATGTCGAAAAAGTCCACAATGGCTGCACACGTGCTGTGCTCTCTCCAATAGGTCGCAAATATTTAATTAAGAATCAACTTACATGAATAAATGTGGAATGTGAGCTAACAAATTCTACTGAATTTTGTTGAGCTTGAACTGATTTAATTTAATTTCGCAGATTTATTTCAGGTCGTCTGATTTACTTTCTGCTATCTGTAATTTCCATTTGACAGTCGACAGTAGACAGCGATACCTATCAACAGGAAGCGTGTAACCAACACTTCTTATATTATTGTGAAATTGGCATATTATTCTTTTGATATTTTGTGGTTAGAACAGGTACTAAATGATCCAGGTTTTCACCGCCGTTGGCATTGGTAAATCAGTCGGCTGTTCCTGCTGATTCTCCTTGTTCCCGGTTGAGCGGGAGACAGCGGACGCTCGACCACATCAGGCTCGGTCTTCGGTGTGTTTAAGCATTTTGGGCACCTCCATTTTCCGGCAGATACGCGCCTCGAGCTGTGCGGCTTCGCATACAAACAGCTAATGTCCCCTGTAAAATAAAAAAACAAAAAAAGCACAAATGTAGTTGAAACACACATACACTACTACTACTAATACTACTACATTTTTATGCTAAACGTTTTTTAGTTTGTTTTTATTTGCTACTCACATTTGCTGTAGCAAGTACTGCATTCGATTAAGTCTTAAAGCGGTCGCGCGCCTTGAGCGATGTTGCATTCACGCCTGCGCTCTTTTCCATATTTCCTGCTCTCTTGGGCATGGCGACAAGTTATATTTATATATGGAAAAACGTATATGTATACATATTAATACTACAGTATCATCGTTGTCGAATATATCGATAGGTTTATACAACAAATAAAATAATTAATAAATAAGCAAATAAAAATACAACTGGAACAAAACGAGAAGTCTATCAGGGCATTCAACAGAAATGCGCACCTGAGAAATAACATAATCTCTGCTTCCGTGCAGGTTTGGGGTTATAATTCAATTGATCTTAATGTTAAAGGCTTAGCGCTTACATTACTAATTACAGCGCTGAGTGCGCTTAGAAGAGATAAACTAGACAATTTTTGTGTTAAGTCTCCCAGAAGATTGTTCATACAACGTTGAAAAGTTGCTGGTGCATTTTTCAAGCCAAATGGCATTCGTGTATATTCGAAATGTCCTGCTTAGGTTGATAATGCTGTTTTTGCTATTGATTGTTCGTCCATCTGAATTTGATGAAATCCTTTAGCTAAATCGGTGAAATATTGACATGTTCCTAACTTGTCCAATATTTCATCCATTACAGGTATAGGAAATTTATCGCTAATTGTTTTTTTTGTTAAGGCTGCGATAGTCTACGAATATTCTATATTTTTTCTCTCCGGATGCATCTTCTTTTTTTGGTACTACCCAGATAGGAGAACAATATGGTGAATTAGATGGTCGTATAATGCCTTGATGCATCATTTCTTTCATTTGCTTGTTAACTTCCTCATCATAGCTTTGTGGATAATAATAAGGTTCCCTATAACAAGGGTCCTCATTTTTTGTATTGATAACGTGTTTTACAGTATTTGTGAAAGTCAAATTGTCGTTCTCTTTATACTGAATATCGCTAAATTCGAACAAAACTTTTGTTAACGTGGATTTTTCTTCCTTATTAAGTTTTTTAATCCAAATCGATTGCTTTCCACTAATTCTTTTTCTAATGCGTATGCTGTATGTATATCTTGTATTAGTGGTGGGTCTTCATATTCTTCTTCCTTATTTTCGTTTTCATATTGTTCTTCCTTATTTTCGTTATTATATTTAAAATTTGGAAAAATTATGTATGTAAAATTTCTGATCTGTTGGACAAAGCTTGCTAGGGGCTAATGATATGCTGGTATTTAATTTTACTTCTCCACTTATGGTTTGACAAGTAATATTCTCTTCGGAAGTTTTGTAATTAAAGAAATTTCTATTCATTACATTTACTGATGACCCTGTACCTATTAAGCATCGCATTTGTTGGTTGTCTACGATTCGCCAAATGAATCTTAATAGACTGTTTATTTACCTATCGGTAAACGAATGAATGTTATTTACCACTTGGTAAAAAAAGTGACTGAATGTATTTGTTTAAAAGGTCGGGGTCACCAAATGAATAAGAAGTGTGGATTTTTGGAAGTGTGTGTAATTATGCACAATTAATTACATATTATTTTTATTTGTACAAAGAATCAAAATTATTTTGAATCAAATTTTTTTTTGCCAAAGTGAAGAAAATTACAGCTTGTTCAGATTGCAGAGGGCCGGCGCGACAATCAGCATTTCGTTGAGGTGCTCCATAAGCCACGTTTGCTGCAACGCAGAATGATCGAGTATTGTAAATTCACGAAGCTTATCGATTGCTTCCAGCAGCTTTGTGCGACTGATAGGATCATTGGTGGGCATTATCTGCAGCGGCCGTTTCGGCTCAGCATCTTCATCTTCGCCCATCTCATTGGCCGAGCGTTTGACTGCCCTGCCTGGTTCCGCTACCAGCGTTAGATTTTTGTGTATTATGTTCTTGAATTTGCTCGCTTCAATCAGTTGCAGATCATCGCAGCCGCCACGAAAGGCATCAGACACAAAGCTGATAATACTATTTATATTGACGCAGAAACAACAAAGTACTCATTTGAACAAGTTTTGTTTTTTTTATTAAAAGCGTTAAGAATATAGTTAATTAGTAATTATATTAATTAATTAATTAATTTATATATTTAAATTGGTGCTGGTAAGTCCGCTTCTTTTTTGGATGTTGCGGCTAGTTGTTGTGAAGCTGCTGCGGCTGCTGCGAGTCCTGCTGCGACTTCCTTTGCATATTTTGCCGATTTTGCTGCTACTATCGCTTTCGCGTCTGTTGCCTTTTTTCTTTTTTGGATCACAACCAACTTACGTTTCTTAGCTTCTAAAGCCTCTGCGAATTCTTCTAACGCTTTTGGCATCGCTTTCATTACTTCGGTATCCTCTGCTATTTCTTGCATGGCTGCATCTTCCTCTACTGCAACAGTCACTGTTGCTGCTGCCATTACTGCAGCGTGCGTCTCTGCCACTGCAGCTTTCTCTTTTGCTTGATCTGCTGCCACGACAATATGTGATGCCGTTTGTGCATCTGCTGCTGCTGTCGCTACTGTATCGAATGCTGCGTTAGGTGCTGCTGCGCGTACGAGTGAGTCTTCTGCGGTTGAAGTCATTTTTCGATTTTTTAATGTCTTTGAACGTTGCATTTCTTCAATGACAATGAAATATGTATGAGTTTGACAGGGGTGCTGGTGCGGGTGTCGATGTTTCATCACGATAACGATACTGAGTATATACAGTGGTTCACAGTTCAACTCGAGCATTGTCAAAGAAAAAAAGTAATTGCCTGCCCTAAGCTAATCATTCATTATTTTTCAGAAATTCCAAAGTCCGATACATATATTAACCGCCAAAATTAATATATGACCCCAATAAACTGGGGTTTCTCCACCTGCTAGGTAGGGTTATGTAAAAAAGTAGCCTATTTTGAGGGGACATTGCAAACATGTTTTGCTTGCAGCTTGCGGCGTAAATGTGACCAACTTTTTTGTTTGTTTTGTATTATTAAAATAATTAATTTGATAACTGCCCCCCTTTCGATACAAATATCGATATAAATACAAATCAATTTCCGATAGCCTGCCAACTGATTTAAGATATAGCACAACATCGGATACTAATACTACAAGAATGAATGTTATGGTGCCGCATTCAATGTCATGCTGCGCATCGGTCGCTGCGGCATATCGCGCGGTGCTGGTGTGCCCCCGGCATAGGTAGGCAAGGATGACGTCGTGGCATCCGACTGCATCTCATATATCGGTGTCTCGACCTGTGGAGGAGCACCAGCTAATGTATGCGCGACTCGATTCATTTCGGCTGGTTTTCTGCCGAGCGCACTGCTGGTGCCTGGTGGCGACATTTCTTCTGACTGCATTGGCCCTGCAGATCGAAGCACCCTACAGGAATTTACCTGCACAGGTTCTTTCGGTTCCTTCCGGTCACTTTTCTCTTACTATTTCTTTCTTGTATTTCGGAGTGAGTTTTAAGCCTAATCTTCTGTCTATTTTGCAGTAAGCTATGTTGCCTTTTTCATTTTTTTTTTCAAGTTTGGTATTTTCGTGCTCTAAATCATTAACTTGATTTTTTTTTATGTTATCTCTGAATTTATTTCTAATTCCTTCTAACTCTTGGGGGATAATGGTGTCTCGTGCTCCGTAAATATTATCTATAGTTTTTGCATTCACGGTGGAATGTGTAGATTGGTTGGATAATTGAATGCGTTTAAATATTAAATCTTCGAAATTCGTTATTCTCAATCTCCGTCCTTCATCCTTCTTTACACCTCACATTATTTCGATTAGTGTTGAATTATATTTCAACTTTTCCTCTTTCGTTGTAAATCGACTAATTTGGGATAACTTAACATCACTTAATGGGTGTTTTGCATCTTTAGTTGATTTTGAGTTTAGGAGTTAGATCTGTGTGTACTTGGATAATTTATCTACGGCAGTGAGAACAATACTTATCTCTGTATTATATAAGTCAATATGAATAATTTGACCGGGATAAGATAGAAAACGGGTTGTTTGTAATTTTCCTTTTCATGGGTGCCCGTTGAACTTGCAAGTGTCACTGAGCAAGCGTGCAAAATTCAACAGAGTTTCCTTCAGAGACCGCAAAGTGAGTGGCTGGCGGTCCGTGTAGATTGTGATGGCTGGAAATGTAGGGGGGCAGATGTTCCTTCCTTCCCGTCGCCTGAAAAAGGCACTTGGTGATTTAATTGATAACGGCCTCCTCACATTGTCCAGACCGACATGTGTGTCAGACACGCTCATATGGCTGACAACCGGCATGAGAAAGAGAGAGGGCGAAAGTGAGCGAATTCGCCGCAACTGCAATCAGGGTTGGATTTCGGTCTGATATTAATTTTCGTTTCATATTTATATACATATAATATATATTTTCAGGGTAAAAGGAACATTATATTTTTGAGAATTAAATACACCAATTGAATATTAGAGAATTGAAAATTCAACAACGGTTTTGATCAGTAAACAATTAAATTCTTTATTCAAAAGCACGTCTTCTCGGTTTGGTGTACAAAATACAACTCTTCTTATGCTAGTGGTTTATCTATAAGGAAAGCTCGCTTATTCTGCTGTGTTCTAGCCGAGTCGTTGTAGCTTTGTCGCTGCGTCTTTGGTACTTGGTAAATTCGCTTTTTTCTTCATTTTCGACGGGTGGTGTCGTTGCTGCACTATTCTTATATTTGATTATTATTTGAAGAATAGCTTATTATTACCATTGACAATATTGTCACTAATGTGAAGCTTATGATTAATAAGGTATTGTTAGTTCTTGTATGTTCTCTTGTGAGTTCTTTAGTTTGTAAAAAGTTTAGTTTGTGTGGATTTATTTCGCGCCAACTGCGTCTTTACATTGTGAAGGATTTACAGCAACTGACTTATAGAATACAATAAGCTAAACACGATCCATGTGTGACCATAGCAATTATATTAATCGACGTAGCGATATTTATCGTTGCCTTTACAATTCAAACGTATTTCAACAATTATAATTTCATTTGTCTTGGGTTTTATCCAAGTTGATGTTTTTATATTTAACGCTGAGTGAGGGCCTCTTGCAAAAATAGTTTTGCACCAGCAGAACTGCTCGCGGGCGTCGATAGTTTCAAATCACTCACATGCTTAAAAAATAAAATAAAATAAAAATAAAATTATTTTTTCGCTGCAAAATGTTTTAGTGTGACCGAATGCTCCGAGGTTGAAAATACGACTGATTTTTATATCTTGGAGTTAGTTTTGAGCCCAGTCTTTTATCAATTTTACAATAAACCGTGTCTCCTTTTTCGTACTGTTTTATTGTTTTCTTCTTGCTGTTATGGTATTCTAAGTCATTAACTTTTTTTTTTTTTTTTTTTATCTTCGACTTTGTTTCGGGTTCCAAAAAATATATCTATTGGTTTTTCATTCACGGTGGAATGTATTGATTGATTGTATAATTGAGTGGATTTGAATATTAGGTCTTCAAATTCGATTGTGGGTGCCTGTCATACTTGCTTTCATTGTAAGTTCCATAAGATTTTGTTGTTCTTTAAATTTTTTTCCTTAGATTAGGAAAGAAATAGTATTGCGTTCCTATGAGTTCTGGTGTGTTCTTTTGTTATTATTTCTATTTGTTCACTTTCGTTAGTGATATCTTGAACTTGTTTTTGAGTATACCTGGCTTTGTAATTCCCGAAATGGGAAGGGTATATGTTGTGTCAAGTTGTTTGTGTGAGTGTGAATACATTCAATGTTTGATAGATAGATCAACAGCAACCCCTGCGGCGTTTTCATTACCAGGCATATCCGCATCAGAATTGTCATTATCTTCATTCTCGTCCGGGCCGGTATGGTTGCCGTTGGCGGACGCATCGTCAGCTGTGACAGTGGCGGTGCTAGCTGTGGCACCCACGTTGTCATCCTGAGCGGCATCGACATCGTAAGGAGTTAGCGCGCGAAGCGCGGTATTTGTATTCTGGCGTGTAGTGCGTGGCATCTTCAATCCCAAAGCTTGGGATGTCGAAAAAGTCCACAATGGCTGCACACGTGCTGTGCTCTCTCCAATAGGTCGCAAATAATTAATTAAGAATCAACTTACATGAATAAATGTGGAATGTGAGCTAACAAATTCTACTGAATTTTGTTGAGCTTGAACTGATTTAATTTAATTTCGCAGATTTATTTCAGGTCGTCTGATTTACTTTCCGCTATCTGTAATTTCCATTTGACAGTCGACAGTAGACAGCGATACCTATCAACAGGAAGCGTGTAACCAACACTTCTTATATTATTGTGAAATTGGCATATTATTCTTTTGATATTTTGTGGTTAGAACAGGTACTAAATGCTCCAGGTTTTCACCGCCGTTGGCATTGGTAAATCAGTCGGCTGTTCCTGCTGATTCTCCTTGTTCCCGGTTGAGCGGGAGACAGCGGACGCTCGACCACATCAGGCTCGGTCTTCGGTGTGTTTAAGCATTTTGGGCACCTCCATTTTCCGGCAGATACGCGCCTCGAGCTGTGCGGCTTCGCATACAAACAGCTAATGTCCCCTGTAAAATAAAAAAACAAAAAAAGCACAAATGTAGTTGAAACACACATACACTACCACTACTAATACTACTACATTTTTATGCTAAACGTTTTTTAGTTTGTTTTTATTTGCTACTCACATTTGCTGTAGCAAGTACTGCATTCGATTAAGGATGTCTTAAAGCGGTCGCGCGTCTTGAGCGATGTAGCATTCACGCCTGCGCTGTTTTCCATATTTCCTGCTCTCTTGGGCATGGCGACAAGTTATATTTACATATGGAAAAACGTATATGTATACATATTAATACTACAGTATCATCGTTGTCGAATATATCGATAGGTTTATACAACAAATAAAATAATTAATAAATAAGCAAATAAAAATACAACTGGAACAAAACGAGAAGTCTATCAGGGCATTCAACAGAAATGCGCACCTGAGAAATAACATAATCTCTGCTTCCGTGCAGGTTTGGGGTTATAATTCAATTGATCTTAATGTTAAAGGCTTAGCGCTTACATTACTAATTACAGCGCTGAGTGCGCTTAGAAGAGATAAGCTAGACAATTTTTGTGAATTAAGTCTCCCAGAAGATTGTTCATCCAACGTTGAAAGGTTGCTGGTGCATTTTTCAAGCCAAATGGCATTCGTGTATATTCGAAATGTCCTGCTTTGGTTGAGAATGCTGTTTTTGCTATTGATTGTTCGTCCATCTGAATTTGATGAAATCCTTTAGCTAAATCGGTGAAATATTGACATGTTCCTAACTTGTCCAATATTTCATCCATTACAGGTATAGGAAATTTATCGCTAATTGTTTTTTTTGTTAAGGCTGCGATAGTCTACGACTATTCTATATTTTTTCTCTCCGGATGCATCTTCTTTTTTTGGTACTACCCAGATAGGAGAACAATATGGTGAATTAGATGGTCGTATAATGCCTTGATGCATCATTTCTTTCATTTGCTTGTTAACTTCCTCATCATAGCTTTGTGGATAATAATAAGGTTCCCTATAACAAGGGTCCTCATTTTTTGTATTGATAACGTGTTTTACAGTATTTGTGAAAGTCAAATTGTCGTTCTCTTTATACTGAATATCGCTAAATTCGAACAAAACTTTTGTTAACGTGGATTTTTCTTCCTTATTAAGTTTTTTAATCCAAATCGATTGCTTTCCACTAATTCTTTTTCTAATGCGTATGCTGTATGTATATCTTGTATTAGTGGTGGGTCTTCATATTCTTCCTTATTTTCGTTTTCATATTGTTCTTCCTTATTTTCGTTATTATATTTAAAGTTTGGAAAAATTATGTATGTACAATTTCTGATCTGTTGGACAAAGCTTGCTAGGGGCTAATGATATGCTGGTATTTAATTTTACTTCTCCACTTATGGTTTGACAATTAATATTCTCTTCGGAAGTTTTGTAATTAAAGAAATTTCTATTCATTATATTTACTGATGACCCTGTACCTATAAGCATCGCATTTGTTGGTTGTCTACGATTCGCCAAATGAATCTTAATAGACTGTTTATTTACCTATCGGTAAACGAATGAATGTTATTTACCACTTGGTAAAAAAAGTGACTGAATGTATTTGTTTAAAAGGTCGGGGTCACCAAATGAATAAGAAGTGTGGATTCTTGGAAGTGTGTGTAATTATGCACAATTAATTAATTACATATTATTTTTATTTGTACATAGAATCAAAAATATTTTGAATCTAATTTTTTTGCCAAAATAAAGAAAATTCCAGCTTGTTCAGATTGCAGAGGGCCGGCGCGACAATCAGCATTTCGTTTAGGTGCTCCATAAGCCACGTTTGCTGCAACGCAGAATGATCGAGTATCTTAAATTCACAAAGCTTATCGATTGCTTCCAGCAGCTTTGTGCGACTGATGGGATCATGGGTGGGCATTAACTGCAGCGGCCGTTTCGGCTCAGCATCTTCATCTTCGCCCATCTCATTGGCCGAGCGTTTGACTGCCCTGCCTGGTTCCGCTACCAGCGTTAGATATTTGTGTTTTATGTTCTTGAATTTGCTCGCTTCAATCAGTTGCAGATCATCGCAGCCGCCACGAAAGGCATCAGACACAAAGCTGATAATACTATTTGTATTGACGCAGAAACAACAAAGTACTCATTTGAACAAGTTTTGTTTTTTTTATTAAAAGCGTTAAGAATATAGTTAATTAATAATTATATTAATTAATTAATTAATATATTTAAATTGGTGCTGGTAAGTCCGCTTCTTTTTTGGATGTTGCGGCTAGTTGTTGTGAAGCTGCTGCGACTGCTGCGGCTGCTGCGAGTCCTGCTGCGACTTCCTTTGCATATTTTGCCGATTTTGCTGCTACTATCGCTTTCGCGTCTGTTGCCTTTTTTCTTTTTTGGATCACAACCAACTTACGTTTCTTAGCTTCTAAAGCCTCTGCGAATTCTTCTAACGCTTTTGGCATCGCTTTCATTACTTCGGTATCCTCTGCTATTTCTTGCATGGCTGCATCTTCCTCTACTGCAACAGTCACTGTTGCTGCTGCCATTACTGCAGCGTGCGTCTCTGCCACTGCAGCTTTCTCTTTTGCTTGATCTGCTGCCACGACAATATGTGATGCCGTTTGTGCATCTGCTGCTGCGGTCGCTACTGTATCGAATGCTGCGTTAGGTGCTGCTGCGCGTACGAGTGAGTCTTCTGCGGTTGAAGTCATTTTTCGATTTTTTAATTTCTTTGAACGTTGCATTTCTTCAATGACAATGAAATATGTATGAGTTTAACAGGGGTGCTGGTGCGGGTGTTTCAGCACGATAACGATACTGAGTATATACAATGGTTCACGGTTCAACTCGAGCATTGTCAAAGAAAAAAAGTAATTGCCTGCCCTAAGCTAATCATTCATTATTTTTCAGAAATTCCAAAGTCCGATACATATATTAACCGCCAAAATTAATATATGACCCCAATAAACTGGGGTTTCTCCACCTGCTAGGTAGTGTTATGTAAAAAAGTAGCCTATTTTGAGGGGAAATTGCAAACATGTTTTGCTTGCAGCTTGCGGCGTAAATGTGAGCAACTTTTTTGTTTCTTTCCCTTTCGATACAAATATCGATATAAATACAAATCAATTTCCGATAGCCTGCCAACTGATTTAAGATATAGCTCAACATCGGATACTAATACTACAAGAATGAATGTTATGGTGCCGCATTCAATGTCATGCTGCGCATCGGTCGCTGCGGCATATCGCGCGGTGCTGGTGTGCCCCGGTATAGGTAGGCAAGGATGACGTCGTGGCATCCGACTGCATCTCATATATCGGTGTGTCGACCTGTGGAGGAGCACCAGCTGATGTATGCGCGACTCGATTCATTTCGGCTGGTTTTCTGCCGAGCGCACTGCTGGTGCCTGGTGGCGACATTTCTTCTGCACAGGTTATTTCGGTTCCTTCCGGTCGCTTTTCTCTTACTATTTCTTTCTTGTATTTCGGAGTGAGTTTTAAGCCTAATCTTCTGTCTATTTTGCAGTAAGCTATGTTGCCTTTTTCATTTCTTTTTTCAAGTTTGGCATTTTCGTGCTCTAAATCATTAACTTGATTTTTTTTTATGTTATCTCTGAATTTATTTCTAATTCCTTCTAACTCTTGGGGGATAATGGTGTCTCGTGCTCCGTAAATATTATCTATTGTGTTTGCATTCACGGTGGAATGTGTAGATTGGTTGGATAATTGAATGCATTTAAATATTAAATCTTCGAAATTCGTTATTCTCAATCTCCGTCCTTCATCCTTCTTTACACCTCACATTATTTCGATTAGTGTTGAATTATATTTCAACTTTTCCTCTTTCGTTGTAAATCGACTAATTTGGGATAACGTTACATCACTTAATGGGTGTTTTGTATCTTTAGTTGATTTTGAGTTTAGGAGTTAGATCTGTGTGTACTTGGATAATTTATCTACGGCAGTGATAACAATACTTATCTCTGTAGTATATAAGTCAATATGAATAATTTGACCGGGATAAGATAGAAAACGGGTTGTTTGTAATTTTCCTTTTCATGGGTGCCCATTGAACTTGCAAGTGTCACTGAGCAAGCGTGCAAAATTCAACAGAGTTTCCTTCAGAGACCGCAAAGTGAGTGGCTGGCGGTCCGTGTAGATTGTGATGTCTGGAAATGTAGGGGGGCAGATGTTCCTTCCTTCCCGTCGCCTGAAAAAGGCACTTGGTGATTTAATTGACCTCACATTGTCCAGACCGACATGTGTGTCAGACACGCTCATATGGCTGACAACCGGCGTGAGAAAGAGAGAGGGCGAAAGTGAGCGAATTCGCCGCAACTGCAATCAGGGTTGGATTTCGGTCTGATATTAATTTTCGTTTCATATTTATATACATATAATATATATTTTCAGGGTAAAAGGAACATTATATTTTTGAGAATTAAATGCACCAATTGAATATTAGAGAATTGAAAATTCAACAACGGTTTTGATCAGTAAACAATTAAATTCTTTATTCAAAAGCACGTCTTCTCGGTTTGGTGTGCAAAATACAACTCTTCTTATGCTAGTGGTTTATCTATAAGGAAAGCTCGCTTCTTCTGCTGTGTTCTAGCCGAGTCGTTGTAGCTTTGTCGCTGCGTCTTTGGTACTTGGTAAATTCGCTTTTTTCTTCATTTTCGACGGGTGGTGTCGTTGCTGCACTATTCTTATATTTGATTATTAGTTGAAGAATAGCTTATTATTACCATTGACAATATTGTAACTAATGTTTTGCTTATGATTAATAAGGTATTGTTAGTTCTTGTATGTTCTCTTGTGAGTTCTTTAGTTTGTAAGAATGCTAACGGCTCTGTTTTAGTTTTATTATTGCTGATATAAATGGTTTGTGTAAAACCTGATATTACATTTGATATCTGGATATCTTCTAATTGAACAGAACAATTGGTTGCTTTGATAATGTTGTTTCCTAAAATTTCGATTTGTTGTGGTATACAGTTTTGATTAAGTGTGACTTTGGGTAAGTTCCAAGTTAATATTACATTCGGTTCTATGAAATTTATTTCAAAGTTTTTCTTGTTTTTGTGTATTTCCATTCAACTTTCGTTTGTTTCAAGATACCGTTTATACATTCGTTTGTTATTAGTTCCTTTTTTGTTGCTGAATAAGTTTTATTTTTTTATTTTTTAAAATATTTTTTTCTTCATCTGGATATGGTATTATTGAATATAAAGTTTCTTGTGACAGAGTTTTCGGTATATGCGATATTATTATAATTTCATTTGCCTTGGGTTTTATCTAAGTTGATGTTTTTATATTTAAAAATTTTTCTGAATCGACATTTAATAAATGATCATGTTTTAGTAATTTTGGGTTAAAAATTCCCAATCTGGTCAGTTGCATCTTTGTTTATGTTTATTTTCTTTTTCTTTTTGAATTTAGTTTTGTAATGTATGATTTTTCTTCCTCGATTCGCTTCGTCGAAATGTTTGCTATCTAACTGTTTTGTTATTGAAAGTGCATCAGCTTCATAGTTTTCTTTGCCTGGTATGTATTTTATTTAATAATCGAATTCATTTAGTCTAATCTTCCACCTTTGTAACTTCATGTTTGGTTCTTTTATGTTGTTTAGCCATATAAGAGGTTTGTGATCGCTAAGTATTTCAAAATTTCTACCAAATAAATATGATCTGAAATTTTTCGTTGCCCATATTCTGCTAGCATAACATATTGGCTTGTGATCTTGTGATAATACTGCTCCTAATGCATAATTATTAATTTTTCTTGAAATCCGGATATACCAATATTGGGTCGGATACTATGAGTAACTTTAATTTCTCGAAGGCTTCTATGTATGTTCAGTCTTTTTCATTGGCTCTTGCTCCTTTCTTTAGTTTTATTGTCATTGGCTTCCACATCTATATTCATAATAGTAAATTGATTACTCTTCGGAATTAACAGAATAGGCATCAGTAATTTTTCGCAAACTTTATGCGAAGTTTTCTGGCTGCGGCAACTTCCGCTGCTTTGATTGCGACAGCTTCTGATTTGACTGCGGCAGCTTCTTTTGCTTTAAGTGCGGCAGCTTCTGAGGCTATAACTAAGGCATCTTCATCAGCTTTGGCTGCGGCAGCTTCTGCTGTAGCTGCGGCAGCATCTCCTGCTTTAAGTGCGGCAGCTTCATCAGCTTTGGCTGCGGCAGCATCTACTGTAGCTGCGGCAACATCTCCTGCTTTAAGTGCGGCAGCTTCTGAGGCTATAACTAATTCAGCTTCTGTGCGGCAGCTTCATCAGCTTTGGCTGCGGCAGCTTCATCAGCTTTGGCTGCGGCAGCTTCTGCTGTAGCTGCGGCTGCATATCCCGCTTTAAGTGCGGCAGCTTCCGAGGCTATAACTAAGGCATTTTCATCAGCTTTGGCTGCGGCAGCTTCTGCTGTAGCTGCGGCAGCATCTCCTGCTTTAAGTGCGGCAGCTTCATCAGCTTTGGCTGCGGCAGCATATCCTGCTTTCAGTGCGGCAGCTTCATCAGCTTTGGCTGCGGCAGCATATCCTGCTTTAAGTGCGGCAGCTTCATCAGCTTTGGCTGCGACAGCTTCTGCTGTAGCTGCGGCAGCATATCCTGCTTTCAGTGCGGCAGCTTCATCAGCTTTGGCTGCGGCAGCTTCTGCTGTAGCTGCGGCAGCATCTCCTGCTTTAAGTGCGGCAGCTTCTGAGGCTATAACTAAGGCAGCTTCTGCGGCAGCTCATCAGCTTTGGCTGCGACAGCTTCTGCTGTAGCTGCGGCAGCATATCCTGCTTTAAGTGCGGCAGCTTCTGCTGTAGCTGCGGCAGCATATCCTGCTTTAAGTGCGGCAGCTTCATCAGCTTTGGCTGCGGCAGCATATCCTGCTTTAAGTGCGGCAGCTTCATCAGCTTTGGCTGCGACAGCTTCTGCTGTAGCTGCGGCAGCATATCCTGCTTTCAGTGCGGCAGCTTCATCAGCTTTGGCTGCGGCAGCTTCTGCTGTAGCTGCGGCAGCATCTCCTGCTTTAAGTGCGGCAGCTTCTGAGGCTATAACTAAGGCAGCTTCTGCGGCAGCTCATCAGCTTTGGCTACGACAGCTTCTGCTGTAGCTGCGGCAGCATATCCTGCTTTAAGTGCGGCAGCTTCTGCTGTAGCTGCGGCAGCATATCCTGCTTTAAGTGCGGCAGCTTCATCAGCTTTGGCTGCGGCAGCTTCTGCTGTAGCTGCGGCAGCATATCCTGCTTTAAGTGCGGCAGCTTCATCAGCTTTGGCTGCGACAGCTTCTGCTGTAGCTGCGGCAGCATATCCTGCTTTCAGTGCGGCAGCTTCATCAGCTTTGGCTGCGGCAGCTTCTGCTGTAGCTGCGGCAGCATCTCCTGCTTTAAGTGCGGCAGCTTCTGAGGCTATAACTAACGCAGCTTCTGCGGCAGCTTCATCAGCTTTGGCTGCGGCAGCTTCTGCTGTAGCTGCGGCTGCATATCCTGCTTTAAGTGCGGCAGCGTCCGAGGCTATAACTAAGGCAGCTTCATCAGCTTTGGCTGCGGCAGCTTCTGCTGTAGCTGCGGCAGCATCTCCTGCTTTAAGTGCGGCAGCTTCTGATGCTATAACTAATTAAGCTTCTGTGGCAGCTTCATCAGCTTTGGCTGCGACAGCTTCTGCTGTAGCTGCGGCAGCATATCCTGCTTTAAGTGCGGCAGCTTCTGCTGTAGCTGCGGCAGCATCTCCTGCTTTAATTGCGGCAGCTTCTGAGGCTATAACTAAGGCAGCTTCTGCGGCAGCTCATCAGCTTTGGCTGCGACAGCTTCTGCTGTAGCTGCGGCAGCATATCCTGCTTTAAGTGCGGCAGCTTCTGCTGTAGCTGCGGCAGCATATCCTGCTTTAAGTGCGGCAGCTTCATCAGCTTTGGCTGCGGCAGCTTCTGCTGTAGCTGCGGCAGCATATCCTGCTTTAAGTGCGGCAGCTTCAACAGCTTTGGCTGCGACAGCTTCTGCTGTAGCTGCGGCAGCATATCCTGCTTTCAGTGCGGCAGCTTCATCAGCTTTGGCTGCGGCAGCTTCTGCTGTAGCTGCGGCAGCATCTCCTGCTTTAAGTGCGGCAGCTTCTGATGCTATATCTAATTAAGCTTCTGTGGCAGCTTCATCAGCTTTGGCTGCGACAGCTTCTGCTGTAGCTGCGGCAGCATATCCTGCTTTAAGTGCGGCAGCTTCTGCTGTAGCTGCGGCAGCATATCCTGCTTTAAGTGCGGCAGCTTCATCAGCTTTGGCTGCGGCAGCTTCTGCTGTAGCTGCGGCAGCATATCCTGCTTTAAGTGCGGCAGCTTCATCAGCTTTGGCTGCGACAGCTTCTGCTGTAGCTGCGGCAGCATATCCTGCTTTCAGTGCGGCAGCTTCATCAGCTTTGGCTGCGGCAGCTTCTGCTGTAGCTGCGGCGCATCCCGCAAGCGGCAGCTCGATGCACTGCTCTGGGCGCTTCACAGCTGGCGCGCAGCTCGCTGAGCTGCCAGCTACCTGCAGTGCGGCAGCTTCTGCGGCTGCGGCAGCTCCGCCGCGCTCATCAGCTTGGCTGCGGCGCTCGCGTAGCTGCGGCAGCATATCCTGCTTCCGCCTCAGCTGCGCGCAGCTCTCACTCCCACCGCTTTCGCGCCTCGCGCGCAACAGCTTCTGCTGTAGCTGCGGCAGCATATCCTGCTTTAAGTGCGGCAGCTTCATCAGCTTTGGCTGCGGCAGCTTCTGCTGTAGCTGCGGCAGCATCTCCTGCTTTAAGTGCGGCAGCTTCTGAGGCTATAACTAAGGCAGCTTCTGCGGCAGCTTCATCAGCTTTGGCTGCGGCAGCTTCTGCTGTAGCTGCGGCTGCATATCCTGCTTTAAGTGCGGCAGCTTCCGAGGCTGTAACTAAGGCATCTTCATCAGCTTTGGCTGCGGCAGCTTCTGCTGTAGCTGCGGCAGCATCTCCTGCTTTAAGTGCGGCAGCTTCATCAGCTTTGGCTGCGGCAGCTTCTTCTGTAGCAGCGGCAGCATCTCCTGCTTTAAGTGCGGCAGCTTCTGAGGCTATAACTAATTCAGCTTCTGTGGCAGCTTCATCAGCTTTGGCTGCGACAGCTTCTGCTGTAGCTGCGGCAGCATATCCTGCTTTAAGTGCGGCAGCTTCATCAGCTTTGGCTGCGACAGCTTCTGCTGTAGCTGCGGCTGCATATCCTGCTTTAAGTGCGGCAGCTTCATCGGCTTTGGCTGCGGCAGCTTCTTCTGCAGCAGCGGCAGCATCTCCTGCTTTAAGTGCGGCAGCTTCTGAGGCTATAACTAATTCAGCTTCTGTGGCAGCTTCATCAGCTTTGGCTGCGACAGCTTCTGCTGTTGCTGCGGCAGCATATCCTGCTTCAAGTGCGGCAGCTTCATCAGCTTTGGCTGCGGCAGCTTCTGCTGTAGCTGCGGCAGCATCTCCTGCTTTAAGTGCGGCAGCTTCTGAGGCTATAACTAAGGCGGCTTCTGCGGCAGCTTCATCAGCTTTGGCTGCGGCAGCTTCTGCTGCAGGTGCGGCTGCATATCCTGCTTTAAGTGCGGCAGCTTCCGAGGCTATAACTAAGGCATCTTCATCAGCTTTGGCTGCGGCAGCTTCTGCTGTAGCATCTCCTGCTTTAAGTAGCTGTAGCTGCGGCAGCATCTCCTGCTTTAAGTGCGGCAGCTTCATCAGCTTTGGCTGCGGTAGCTTCTTCTGTAGCAGCGGCAGCATCTCCTGCTTTAAGTGCGGCAGCTTCTGAGGCTTTAACTAATTCAGCTTCTGTGGCAGCTTCATCAGCTTTGGCTGCGACAGCTTCTGCTGTAGCTGCGGCAGCATATCCTGCTTTAAGTGCGGCAGCTTCATCAGCTTTGGCTGCGGTAGCTTCTTCTGTAGCAGCGGCAGCATCTCCTGCTTTAAGTGCGGCAGCTTCTGAGGCTTTAACTAATTCAGCTTCTGTGGCAGCTTCATCAGCTTTGGCTGCGGCAGCTTCTGCTGTAGCTGCGGCAGCATCTCCTGCTTTAAGTGCGGCAGCTTCTGAGGCTATAACTAAGGCGGCTTCTGCGGCAGCTTCATCAGCTTTGGCTGCGGCAGCTTCTGCTGCAGCTGCGGCTGCATATCCTGCTTTAAGTGCGGCAGCTTCCGAGGCTATAACTAAGGCATCTTCATCAGCTTTGGCTGCGGCAGCTTCTGCTGTAGCATCTCCTGCTTTAAGTAGCTGTAGCTGCGGCAGCATCTCCTGCTTTAAGTGCGGCAGCTTCATCAGCTTTGGCTGCGGCAGCTTCTTCTGTAGCAGCGGCAGCATCTCCTGCTTTAAGTGCGGCAGCTTCTGATGCTATAACTAATTCAGCTTCTGTGGCAGCTTCATCAGCTTTGGCTGCGACAGCTTCTGCTGTAGCTGCGGCAGCATATCCTGCTTTACGTGCGGCAGCTTCATCAGCTTTGGCTGCGGCAGCTTCTTCTGTAGCAGCGGCAGCATCTCCTGCTTTAAGTGCGGCAGCTTCTGAGGCTATAACTAATTCAGCTTCTGTGGCAGCGTCATCAGCTTTGGCTGCGACAGCTTCTGCTGTAGCTGCGGCAGCGTATCCTGCTTTACGTGCGGCAGCTTCATCAGCTTTGGCTGCGGCAGCTTCTTCTGTAGCAGCGGCAGCATCTCCTGCTTTAAGTGCGGCAGCTTCTGAGGCTATAACTAATTCAGCTTCTGTGGCAGCTTCATCAGCTTTGGCTGCGACAGCTTCTGCTGTAGCTGCGGCAGCATATCCTGCTTTAAGTGCGGCAGCTTCATCAGCTTTGGCAGCGGCAGCTTCTGCTGTAGCTGCGGCAGCATCTCCTGCTTTAAGTGCGGCAGCTTCTGAGGCTATAACTAACGCGGCTTCTGCGGCAGCTTCATCAGCTTTGGCTGCGGCAGCTTCTGCTGTAGCTGCGGCTGCATATCCTGCTTTAAGTGCGGCAGCTTCCGAGGCTATAACTAAGGCATCTTCATCAGCTTTGGCTGCGGCAGCTTCTGCTGTAGCATCTGCTGCTTTAAGTGCGGCAGCTTCTGATGCTATAACTAATTCAGCTTCTGTGGCAGCTTCATCAGCTTTGGCTGCGACAGCTTCTGCTGTAGCTGCGGCAGCATATCCTGCTTTAAGTGCGGCAGCTTCATCAGCTTTGGCTGCGGCAGCTTCTGCTGTAGCTGCGGCAGCATCTCCTGCTTTAAGTGCGGCAGCTTCTGAGGCTATAACTAAGGCAGCTTCTGCGGCAGCTTCATCAGCTTTGGCTGCGGCAGCTTCTGCTGTAGCTGCGGCTGCATATCCTGCTTTAAGTGCGGCAGCTTCCGAGGCTATAACTAAGGCATCTTCATCAGCTTTGGCTGCGGCAGCTTCTGCTGTAGCTGCGGCAGCATCTCCTGCTTTAAGTGCGGCAGCTACATCAGCTTTGGCTGCGGCAGCTTCTGCTGTAGCTGCGGCAGCATCTCCTGCTTTAAGTGCGGCAGCTTCTGATGCTATAACTAATTCAGCTTCTGTGGCAGCTTCATCAGCTTTGGCTGCGACAGCTTCTGCTGTAGCTGCGGCAGCATATCCTGCTTTAAGTGCGGCAGCTTCTGAGGCTTTGGCTGCGGCAGCTTCTGGTGTAGCTGCGGCAGCATCTCCTGCTTTAAGTGCGGCAGCTTCTGAGGCTATAACTAAGGCAGCTTCTGCGGCAGCTTCATCAGCTTTGGCTGCGGCAGCTTCTGCTGTAGCTGCGGCAGCATATCCTGCTTTAAGTGCGGCAGCTTCATCAGCTTTGGCTGCGGCAGCTTCTTCTGTAGCAGCGGCAGCATCTCCTGCTTTAAGTGCGGCAGCTTCTGAGGCTATAACTAATTCAGCTTCTGTGGCAGCTTCATCAGCTTTGGCTGCGACAGCTTCTGCTGTTGCTGCGGCAGCATATCCTGCTTTAAGTGCGGCAGCTTCATCAGCTTTGGCTGCGGCAGCTTCTGCTGTAGCTGCGGCAGCATCTCCTGCTTTAAGTGCGGCAGCTTCTGCGGCAGCTTTGGCTGCGGCAGCTTCTGCTGTAGCTGCGGCAGCATCTCCTGCTTTAAGTGCGGCAGCTTCTGATGCTATAACTAATTCAGCTTCTGTGGCAGCTTCATCAGCTTTGGCTGCGGCAGCTTCTGCTGTAGCTGCGGCAGCATCTCCTGCTTTAAGTGCGGCAGCTTCTGAGGCTATAACTAAGGCGGCTTCTGCGGCAGCTTCATCAGCTTTGGCTGCGGCAGCTTCTGCTGCAGCTGCGGCTGCATATCCTGCTTTAAGTGCGGCAGCTTCCGAGGCTATAACTAAGGCATCTTCATCAGCTTTGGCTGCGGCAGCTTCTGCTGTAGCATCTCCTGCTTTAAGTAGCTGTAGCTGCGGCAGCATCTCCTGCTTTAAGTGCGGCAGCTTCATCAGCTTTGGCTGCGGTAGCTTCTTCTGTAGCAGCGGCAGCATCTCCTGCTTTAAGTGCGGCAGCTTCTGAGGCTTTAACTAATTCAGCTTCTGTGGCAGCTTCATCAGCTTTGGCTGCGACAGCTTCTGCTGTAGCTGCGGCAGCATATCCTGCTTTAAGTGCGGCAGCTTCATCAGCTTTAGCTGCGGCAGCTTCTGCTGTAGCTGCGGCAGCATCTCCTGCTTTAAGTGCGGCAGCTTCTGAGGCTATAACTAACGCAGCTTCTGCGGCAGCTTCATCAGCTTTGGCTGCGGCAGCTTCTGCTGTAGCTGCGGCTGCATATCCTGCTTTACGTGCGGCAGCTTCATCAGCTTTGGCTGCGGCAGCTTCTTCTGTAGCAGCGGCAGCATCTCCTGCTTTAAGTGCGGCAGCTTCTGATGCTATAACTAATTCAGCTTCTGTGGCAGCTTCATCAGCTTTGGCTGCGACAGCTTCTGCTGTAGCTGCGGCAGCATATCCTGCTTTACGTGCGGCAGCTTCATCAGCTTTGGCTGCGGCAGCTTCTTCTGTAGCAGCGGCAGCATCTCCTGCTTTAAGTGCGGCAGCTTCTGAGGCTATAACTAATTCAGCTTCTGTGGCAGCGTCATCAGCTTTGGCTGCGACAGCTTCTGCTGTAGCTGCGGCAGCGTATCCTGCTTTACGTGCGGCAGCTTCATCAGCTTTGGCTGCGGCAGCTTCTTCTGTAGCAGCGGCAGCATCTCCTGCTTTAAGTGCGGCAGCTTCTGAGGCTATAACTAATTCAGCTTCTGTGGCAGCTTCATCAGCTTTGGCTGCGACAGCTTCTGCTGTAGCTGCGGCAGCATATCCTGCTTTAAGTGCGGCAGCTTCATCAGCTTTGGCAGCGGCGGCTTCTGCTGTAGCTGCGGCAGCATCTCCTGCTTTAAGTGCGGCAGCTTCTGAGGCTATAACTAACGCGGCTTCTGCGGCAGCTTCATCAGCTTTGGCTGCGGCAGCTTCTGCTGTAGCTGCGGCTGCATATCCTGCTTTAAGTGCGGCAGCTTCCGAGGCTATAACTAAGGCATCTTCATCAGCTTTGGCTGCGGCAGCTTCTGCTGTAGCATCTGCTGCTTTAAGTGCGGCAGCTTCTGATGCTATAACTAATTCAGCTTCTGTGGCAGCTTCATCAGCTTTGGCTGCGACAGCTTCTGCTGTAGCTGCGGCAGCATATCCTGCTTTAAGTGCGGCAGCTTCATCAGCTTTGGCTGCGGCAGCTTCTGCTGTAGCTGCGGCAGCATCTCCTGCTTTAAGTGCGGCAGCTTCTGAGGCTATAACTAAGGCAGCTTCTGCGGCAGCTTCATCAGCTTTGGCTGCGGCAGCTTCTGCTGTAGCTGCGGCTGCATATCCTGCTTTAAGTGCGGCAGCTTCCGAGGCTATAACTAAGGCATCTTCATCAGCTTTGGCTGCGGCAGCTTCTGCTGTAGCTGCGGCAGCATCTCCTGCTTTAAGTGCGGCAGCTACATCAGCTTTGGCTGCGGCAGCTTCTGCTGTAGCTGCGGCAGCATCTCCTGCTTTAAGTGCGGCAGCTTCTGATGCTATAACTAATTCAGCTTCTGTGGCAGCTTCATCAGCTTTGGCTGCGACAGCTTCTGCTGTAGCTGCGGCAGCATATCCTGCTTTAAGTGCGGCAGCTTCTGAGGCTTTGGCTGCGGCAGCTTCTGGTGTAGCTGCGGCAGCATCTCCTGCTTTAAGTGCGGCAGCTTCTGAGGCTATAACTAAGGCAGCTTCTGCGGCAGCTTCATCAGCTTTGGCTGCGGCAGCTTCTACTGTAGCTGCGGCAGCATATCCTGCTTTAAGTGCGGCAGCTTCATCAGCTTTGGCTGCGGCAGCTTCTTCTGTAGCAGCGGCAGCATCTCCTGCTTTAAGTGCGGCAGCTTCTGAGGCTATAACTAATTCAGCTTCTGTGGCAGCTTCATCAGCTTTGGCTGCGACAGCTTCTGCTGTTGCTGCGGCAGCATATCCTGCTTTAAGTGCGGCAGCTTCATCAGCTTTGGCTGCGGCAGCTTCTGCTGTAGCTGCGGCAGCATCTCCTGCTTTAAGTGCGGCAGCTTCTGCGGCAGCTTCATCAGCTTTGGCTGCGGCAGCTTCTCCTTCTTTGACTGCGGTAGTTTCTCTTTTGGTTTGTCTAAAACCGTATCTCTTTGACATTGTGTCGCTTATTGTCGCTCGGTAATCGCTTGTGATATCTGCCACTCCGTGGTGTTTTAGTTATGAAAACTAAAAAGGCTCGAAGGACCATGAAAATGTAGGGGGGCAGATCTTCCTTCCTTCCCGTCGCCAGAAAAATTCACTTGACTTTTGGACTCCCCTTCAGTGTGCTGCGAAGCCCTTTTTATAGGTCTGCGACGCAGCCTTTTGTCGCGACTGTACCAAAGATCACGTGATCGTCTCGGTTGCGTGATCTTTGGTAATTTTCCACTGCCTTTTGCGGCTGCTGGCGGTGCTGAGGTTGTGGCTGTTGTTGTTGGTGAAGCTGCTGCTGATGGTGACGCTGCTGCTGAGGGTGATGCTGCTGCTGTGACAATTGTCCAAGTTGCTGAAGGAGCTGAGGAGCCGTTTGCAGTCTGGCGGCATCAGCATAGGAGAATTGAGCATTGCGTAAAGGGGCCAGGCTTCTTGGGCGCGACTTTTGTATAAATTGAGCCGGCCTTTCAGACTGAGCCACAAGCTTCCTTCCCTTGGCAACGCGCTGATATGCTGGGCATCCTTTCTAGCTTGCTGGATGGGTTTCTCCGCAGTTGGCACCCACGTTGTCATTCTGAGCGGCATCAAAATCGTAAGGAGTTAGCGCGCGAAGCGCGGTATTTCTATTCTGGCGTGTAGTGCGTGGCATCTTCAATCCCAAAGCTTGGTTATGGCTGCAATGGTAGTTTCGCGCTATGTCGAAAAAGTCCACAATGGCTGCACACGTTCTGTGCTCTCTCCAATGGGTCGCAAATAAATAATTAAGAATCAACTTACATGAATAATAATAATCGATGTGCACTTGAGCCGGAATGTGAGCCAACAAATTCTACTGAATTTTGTTGAGCTTGAACTGATTTAATTTAATTTCGCAGATTTATTTCAGGTCGTCTGATTTACTTTCCGCTATCTGTAATTTCCATTTGACAGTCGACAGTAGACAGCGATACCTATCAACAGAAAGCGTATAACTAACACTTCTTATACATTATGTTGCTGGCTGGCGGAGATAAGCCACAATGGCGTAGTCAGATTTTCGTAAAGGGGAAATTCAAATTTCATAATCTAAGCCAATTTGCTTGTATATACATATATAAAGTTCACATGTTGCGTTGGGTGAAGAAG